>ML779570.1:392100-438358 GCA_009831015.1 Picea engelmannii
ATATATATATATATATATATATATATATATATATATATATATATATATATATATATATATATATATATATATATATATATATAAATGCCACGTGTTGACTCCTTATTGAACATGGAATGAATTACACATATTTCTCATACTAGGTTGTATAAAGTGCCTCTAGATGATAATTTGAATGCCATATACTCATGTCGTGCACTATTGCCCAAAAATGTTTTTTTTTGTTCCATGAAAATAAACTAAATGTTGTTCCAAAATATTTTGTGGGTGAAATGCATTTGTTTTTTAACATCGAGAAAAAGAAGAATATCCAACAATAGTGGGATGCAAGAGCACAACAAAATCTCAACAACAACACAAGTGTTAGTGTAGGAACAACCCCTATCAATATCAATAGAGGGCTATGTTCTCAATTTTGCATCAACGTAAAAACTACTCAACAATTGAGAATTTAGGGCATGTAGAAAAAAACTTCAAAACAAAAGGGCACAGGCACATGCTAATTGCAATGCAATTCAAGCAGCATAAGGCCTAGAGATGTACGAGGGTAATCCCTACTAACAAGGGCTATAATATAACTTAGAATAGTAAATTGAGCATAAATAATAGACTTGCCAAATGCATAATAAAAAAACATACATAAACAATACTAAATAGAAGGTTCAAGGTTCCCCTCAAATGAAAAAATCCTAGTAGTAGACACTTACAAAGATATGAAATGTGCATAAAAATATTTCCCAGAGGAAAGAACTATGGTTAAAATATTAACTTGACCATAAAATTACTATCACCAATATTAGAATGGATGTCTCCTTTTTCCATAATGGTTATCCAAGAGATCAATAGTGAAAGATAAATTTTAAATACACAAGACACCAAGATTGGTGGGTCATCTCATTATCCAAATAAGCTTGAATAACAAATAATGAAATATCACATGATGTGTTATGACAGGGCACAAGACCCCTTTATATATCAATATATGTGTTGTAGCGTTTACTTCCAATGGGTAAAGTTGGAAGTGTTGGGTATGTTTTATATTCTTTGCATGAGTAGTAGTGTCTGCATTGTGCCAGACACACATGGGGGTTTGAGGGGGGGGGGTGCATTCAGTTAGTGGTAACCATTGAGCCCATTGATTTTTTATTTCCAATGCAAAACACCTCAAATATGTTTCCAAACACTTGTTGACAATTTTAGTTTGGCCATCGGTCTAAGGATGATAAGTTGTGATGAGATGAAATAGGGTACCTTGTATCTTGAACAATTATTTCCAAAAATTGTTGGTGAAAGTTGGGTCATGATTAGAAACAATAGAATGCAACATGCCATGAAGTTTGAAGACTTGATCCATGAAAATTTGAGCCACAATGGATGTTGTAAATGGGTGTTGAAGAGCACATAAATGAGCATACTTGGAAAGACGATCAACTACCACCATGATAATTGATTTATTTCTCAATTTAGGTAAGCCCACAATAAAATCTATAGAGATATCCCACCAAATAGAAGGTGGAATCAGAAGCAATTGTAGTGTGCCAGGATATTTGACTGTTTCTCCCTTGTTGCATTGACACACATCACATTCAGCCACAAAATTACAAATGTACTATTTCATACCATCCCAGAAAAAAGAATGTTTGACCCAATCATAGATTTTGGTAAACCCAGAGTGCCCAACTGTGGGTGTAGCATGAAGCTGAGAAAGTACCGTGGATTTAAGTTTTAACTATTTACCTAAATACAAACACACTTTGTATCAAAGCTCATCATTGAGCTAAGAGTACCCTGGGGAAACTGGAGAATTGGACTGCAATTGTTCTATCAGATACAAAATTTTGGGATCATGTAGCCATTCCTGGCAAATAACTTGGAGCCAATTTGGTACAATGAAGGAGAGAGACCCGAAACCATATTGTCTTTTCCTTTCTTGTAAATGATCTCATAATCATATCCAAAGATCTTAGTCACCGATTTTCATTGCTCGAGGGAGGAAAGGCATTGTTCTAGAAAATACTTGAGGATTTGATGATCTGTCTTAATTTGGAAGAATTTCCCCAATAGATAAACGTGCCAAAGATCCATTGCATGAAGAATAGGCAACATTTACTTTTCATATATTGATTTTACCAAATTTCTCTCCGACAGTTCTTTGCTAGTAAAGGCCAAGGGCCGAACCTCTTGCATAAGGACAATGCAAATTCCTTTCTTGAAGGCATCACATTCCAAGACAAAGGTCTTTGTGAAATCAGGAAGGGCCAGGACTAGAGTGGTGCACCTGGCCATCTTCAAGGTTTGAAAATCATGAGCACCTACTCGAGTCTAGGTGAAAGAGTTCTTTTTAAGGAGTGTAGTGAGAGGTGCTACAATATTTCCATAATTCTTAACAAACTTGAGATAATAACCTGTTAAACCCAGAAATCCAAGCAAGATTTTGAGAGGCTTTGGGTGAGGCGAATCTTGCATAGCTTCAATATTTTTAGGATCCACCCTCACGCTGGCCTTTCCAACAAGATGACCCAAGCACTCGACTTCTGAAATTCCAAAAGCACATTTAGATTGTTTGAGGAAAAGTTGGTGCTAAGAGAGTAGATGGAGAACTCGATCCACATGAGCAAGATGGGTTGTCCAAGTTTTAGTATAGATCAAGATATCATCAAAGTAAACTAAAAAAAATGACAGAGAAAAGGATGAAAGACATGATTCATGAGGCTTTGGAAAGTGGAGGTAGCATTACAAAATCCAAAGGGCATGACCAAAAACTCATAGTGGCTCTCATGAGTTCTAAAGATAGTCTTAGGAATGTCTTCCTCTTTCATATGGATCTGGTGGCATCCAGAATGCATATCAAGTTTAGTAAAGAATTGGGCACCACTCAATTCATCCAAGAGGTCATCAATGTTAGGAATGGAAAAATTGTCTTTAATGGTGAGTTTCTTGAGGGCACATAAGTCAAGAAACATGCGCCAAGAACCTTATTTCTTAAGGAACATGACCACAGGATAAGAGCAGGGGCTTGTACAAGGGAGGATAACACTTGCATTGAGTAGTTCTTGAACCATTTTCTCAATTTCATTTTTTTGGGAAAAGTGGTGACGATAAGGACAAATATTGGGAGGAAGGCTTCTTGGGACAAGGGGAAAGGAATGATCATGAACACCATTAGAAGGAGGGAGTCCTTGGGGAGTGGAAAAGACCACTTGATGTTTAGAGAGGATGGATTGGAGGTCCTATGACACACAGGGTGTCTCAGTTGCTTGTATGGCATAGAGTTGGGAAATAATGCCAAAACGACCTTTTTTGAGCATCTTTTCCATGCGATGGGAACTAATGATCTCCAGGGAACCGGAGGTGATTCCTCAGAACTTATATTGTTGTCCCTCCTAGTCAAATTGCATGGTTAATTTCTTAAAATACATGATAATGGAACCCAAATTCCTTATCCATTATGCACCCAAAACAATGTCACAACTGCCCATGTCGATAGCAAACATTTGAGTTTTCAGGTGGCATTCATCAATTTGGAGATGCACATTTTCACAATGCCCTCCACATTTCATGGACCCACCATTGGAAATCATGACTTGGAAATTATTGATTGCACGAATATAGAAATTAGTTTCTTGGGAAATGCGACGATGAATAAAATTATGGGTGCTTCCACTATCAACGAGAATGATGACCTTCCTATGCTTGATGTAACCAATTAGCTTGAGAGTTTAGGGAGCAGAGAAGTCAGTGAGAACATTTATGGAAATGACCGGTTCTACTTCAGGAGGATCTAAGGGAGGGGTTATTTTAGTGGGTTCAAGCTACACAGACACAAGGGGATCCTCAACAACTGGATATGGCTCAATTTTTTTTTTCTGCCTCAAGAAACATGTCACATATTTAGGTGATTTTTTGGCACATGGTTTCTTTGATGATGGTTTTCTATTTCCATTTAAGGAATTAGGGTTGTTGACTAATCCAGGTCATTGGGTTAGGGTTTTGGATGCCGTTGTCTCCTATATGTATATTGTATTGTAAAAAATGTATCATTATGAATGAATATAGAATATGTTGGTTTTCCTGGTTTGGGATTCCAAGGGAAAAATATCTGTGTAATGTTGCTATTTTCCATTGTATCTTTTCTGTTCTTTTACTGAATATATGTTTCCAGTAAATATTGTACAAGGTTAAAATCTACATTTGGTATCAGAGATTTTTTGGCTTTAGGGGGATCTCTGTGTGGTTAAGGGTTTGGCTCGGGACTGTGATAAGCCTTGTTACAGTGGGATATCTGTGGTATTTATTTTTTAGGTGAAAAGAAATGGCAAGCAATTCGAAGATAGAGATAGAGAAGTTTATTGGGAAAATGTTTGATTTGTGGAAGCTCAAGATGGAAGATCTGTTGGTGGACAAAGATTAGTGGATCGCAGTATATCCAGGTTATGCACCTACGAGAAATTCAATACATGACTGGAAAAAGTTGGATCAGAAGGCAAAGAGAACAATCCGATTGTGTCTCTCAGATTCAGTATTACTGAATGTGTCAGAGGACGCTACATCCATGGATTTATGTGATAAGTTAGGGAAGTTGTATCAGTCTAAGTCCCTAGTGAATAAACTATTCCCGAGAAACAAGTTGTATAACCTGAGGATGAGATATGGAGACTTGGTGGAAGAGCATTTGGATGCCTTCAATATTGTGGTATGTTAGTTAGTATATGTTGATATTAAAATTTCAGATGAAGATAAATGTATCAGTTTACTATGTTCTTTACCAGACTCATGGGATAGTTTGGTTGTGGCCATAGGTAGTAATACAAATTCCTTGAAGTTTGATGAAGTGGTCTCATATTTTTTGTCGGAGTAGATGAGACAAAAGAATATGGAAGGACGGAGCACAGACGTATTATTTGCAAGAGTACGTTCCTAGGAAAGAAATAGATCTAAGTTCTCAAGTGGCATATCTAAGTCTAAGGGTAAATCTAAATCTCACAAAAAGTTTGTAAAGTTATGTTGGAGATGTGGAAAAGAAGGGCCCTACAAGAAGAAGTGTAGATCCAAAGCCGAGAAAAAGAAAGGATCTGAAGAATCTCCTTCTATAGAAGAAAATACCTCCAAGGAAGAAGGAGGGGATGTGTACTTGGATTCATCAAGCACACATGTAGATCATGAGGCATGGTTGGTTGACTCTGGTGCATCCTTTCATATGACTCCTCACAGGGAGTGGTTCTACGAATATGAAAGGTATGATGGAGGTAATGTTTTCTTAGGTGATGATTCGACAACCAAAATCATAGGATGAGGAAAATTCAAGTTGAGGCTCATATATGGAAGGATTAGAACAATTCCTGGTGTTCTACACATCCCAGTTTTGGCCAAAATTTTGATTTTTGTAAGCAAAATGGATGATGCATGGGTAAAAACAATATTTGAAAAGGAAACCTGCAGGATGGTTCGAGGAGAAATGGTGTTGCTAAAGGGAGTTCGGTTTGGAAATATGTATAAGCTGTAAGGAAGAACTATTAGTGATGCATGTAATATTTCCACTATTCCTGATATTGGATTTGAAGAAGAAAGAACTCCTACAGTCTTTGGAGAAAAGGTTATGCTATGGCATCAAAGACTGGGGAATATCGGAGAGAAGGGTCTTCGACTACTACACGGTAAAGGTATGGTTGAAGGTATGTCTAAATTTTCTATGGATTTTCATTTCTATGAAAATTGTCTATATGGGAAGTAGAATCGGGTAAGATTCCCCTCTGGTGCAATGCGAGCAAAATGAATTTCATAGCTATTTCACAGTGATGTTTTTGGACCTGTGTCGGTCCCATCATTGGGAAAATCTGTGTACTACGTCTCATTTATAGATGACTTCTCGAGGAATACTTGGATATATTTCCTCAAGAAGATATATAAAGTCATTGACATGTTTAAAGAGTTTAAGGCTCTTGTTTAGAATCAAACAGAGAAAATAATTAAGATGTCGAGGACTGTTAATGGAAGAGAGTTCTGCGGGAATGGAGAATTATGTAAGAAGTGCAGTATAGAAAAGTAGAAGAATACTCAATATACACCTCAATAGAATGTATTTGTAGAAAATATGAACAAGATGATGATGGAAAAAAAAGGGGCATGCTCAGTGGTGTCGAGTTAGGGAATGAATTCTTGGAAGAGGCAGTGGGTACTACATGTTACCTAGTCAACAAATCACCCTCATCAATGTTGTATGACAAGACTCTAAAAGAGGTATGGACAGGTAAGGAACCTTCTCTCACACATCTCAAGGTATTTGGCTGTGATGCATATGTTCATGTTCCAAAGGAAAACATGAATAAGCTAGATAAGAAGGCTGAAAAGTGTATCTTTATTGGATATAAAGATGGTCTCAAAGGTTATAAGATTTGGAACCCAGAAACTAATAAGGTAGTGTATAGCCAAGATTTTGTATTTAGAGAAACGAAGGATGTTGTTAAAGAGGAATTCCTACCAAGTAAGGAAGAACCAGAGAATATAGAGTTTGATTTAAAGGATGATGAATCAGACTCTACAAAAGAACAAGAATTAGAAGAAGAATATCCTCATACTCCAGTATTGAGGAGATCAGTTTGAGAAAGAAGGCTACTAAAAAGGTATACTCCATCTGATTTCCATTCAAAATTTTCTTTGTCTATTACTGATGCTGATCCTAGAACTGTCAGGGAGGCAGTGGATTCAGAGGATGGAAATCTATGGAAAATGGCCATGGATGAAGAAATGGCATCTTTGGATAAGAATGAGGCTTGGGATCTAGTGGAGTTGTCGACTAGAAGAAACCCCATTGGAAGAAAATGGGTATTTAAAAATAAGCTGAATGCAGAAGGAGAAGTGGAGAAATACAAAGCTCGGTTAGTAGCGAAGGGTTATTCCCAAGTTGAGGGAATTGATTTTGGTGAGATTTTTTTTCATGTTTCCAAGTTAAGCTCTATAATATATTTGTTATCTATTGTTGTTGCATTTGATTTTGAAGTATAACAAATGGATGTGAAGAAAACATTACTACATGGGGATATGGAAGAAGAAATCTATATGAAGCAACCAGAAGGATATGATGTGAAGGGAAGGAAGGAGTTGGTATGCAAGATGAAACAGTCCCTATATGGTTTAAAACAATCACCAAGGATGTGGTATCAAAAATATGATACTTCTATGATGGGACTTGGCTTCACAAGAAGCAAAGAGGATCACTATGTGTATTTTAAATTAATTGGTGATCATTTGATTTATTTGGTCTTGTATGTGGATGACATGTTGCTGATAGGAAACAACAAGGAGATTATCCAGGATGTGAAAACTCGGTTGTCCTCTAAATTTTACATGAAGGATCTTAGTGCTTCAAATTTCATTTTGGGCATGGAAATTAAAAGAGATCAAAAAAAGGAGGAAACTCTGGTTAAATCAGAGAAAATATGTCGAGACAATATTGCAAAGGTTTAATATGCAGGAATGTAAACTGGTCAAAGTTCTTATTTATGTTGGTGTAAAGTTATCTTTGGATCATTGTCCCAAGAAACATGAAGAGGAGGAGGGCACGTCTCATGTTCCATATGCGAGTGCAGTTGGTATTTTTATGTATGAAATGGTCTATATGAGACTAGACATTGCACATGTAGTGGGAGTTTTTAGCAGGTATATGTCAAAATCAAGGAAGGAGCATTGGACAACAGTAAAAATGGTTTTCAGTTAATTGCGTGGAACTGCTACCTATCAATTGTGCTACGAAGGAAGACCAGGATTGGACAAAGTGGTGGATATACATCGATTTCTGGATGCAGACTAGGCTGAAGTCTAGATCATAGGAGATCTACAAGTGGGTATGTGTTTACACTATTTAGAAGAGAAATAAGTTGGATGATAAAAAGACAGGTTGTAGTGGCACTTTCAACTACAGAAGTTGAATACATGGTCACCACTCATGAAAGTAAGGAATTAGTATGGTGACAAATATTGTGTTAAGGTATTGGGTAACAAGCTGTAAAGATAGAGTGTGACAGTCAGAGTGCAAATTTTATGGCAAAGAACCCAGCTTATCATTCAAAGACAAATGATATTGATATTCAATATCACTTTTTGAGAGACATGATTGAAGAAAAGAAATTATCGCTGATGAAGGTGGACACTTTGAAGAATTTTTTAGACTCATTAACAAAATCTGTGAGCATTGAGAAGTTCTCTTGGTGTAGAGGATCCATAGGCATTTCTTCCTTGGATTGCTAACTATGTAACCCTGTAACCCCTGTATGCAAAGAAAAAAAGTGGGAGAATGTTCGGTATGTGTTATATTCTTTGCACGAGAGGTAGTCTCTGTGCATTGCGTCGAGCGCGTAGGGGTTCAGGGGAAGCACCCATGAAATATTTTTTTTTTCTGCCTCGAGAAACGTATCACATATTTAGGTGGTTTTTCGGTACATGGTTTCTTTGCCGATGGTTTTCTATTTCCGGTTAAGGAATTAGGGTTGTTGACTAATCCAGGTCATTGGGTTAGAATTTTGGATGTTGTTGGCTCCTATATGTATATTGTATTGTAAACAGTGTATCACTATGAATGGATATATATTATGTTGGTTTTCCCGTGTTGGGTTTCCAGGGGAAAAATCTCTGTGTAATGTTTGTAGTTTCCATTGTATATTTTTTGTTCTTTTACTTCATATCTGTTTGCATTAAATATTGTACAAGGTTAAAATCTATAGGGTAATGGGTCCCTTGAATTCATCCTGCTTCAATATTGAGCTTGTTCTTGTGCTTCTCTAGCCAATCTTTGATTTCTTCGATTGTGTCGTTCCTCTATCCTTTGTCTTCGGATAATTTCTCTTTCTTCTTGTTGGACTAAGATTTTCTAGGACTGCTCTAACTCTTCTCGAGTTCGATTTGTTGATATTACCATATTATAAAATTGGTGAAAAATGCTTCATTGATTATTCATTCCAATTTCTAAATGGGTTTGATTACCTTAGGGTATTTAGTCATATATTCTTTTCAAAACACTGGGCCAGGTTTTGAATTTTCAGTTCATTCCCTAGTATGGTATCAAAAATTGTTGACGCTTAAATCCGTTTGGACCGAAATGACAACCTCATGAGGATGCAAATCTTCCTATGTTATTATAGAGGTCATACTCCTTTGTTCAATATTTATAAAATGTGGGAATTTTAAAGAAGTCCATCAAAGGAAAGTAAAATAGATATAACAGAAAAAGGAAAATATTTGTATTTTTCTTTTAAAAATAAAGTTCCTGAGAATGGACCATGAAACACACACATTCATACATTTAAAGAAAATAAACATAACTTCTTCACATCCATCATAGTAGGGATAAATATTTATGATCACATAAAAACTAAAAGAAAATGATTTGCATGCATAAGATAAATTTGACAGAGTAGTACATGGGAAAATTAAATGGAGATCACAATAGATCAACCTCAAATAATTTATATTAAGAAAAAATTGGGTTACAAAGTACAGTCGAGATTGTTCCCAAAATATCTCTCTTGAAATTTCTAAAAAAAATATAGTTTGATACATATTCTCTGAAATTAAAATGTGTTTGTCATAATGACTAGGATTGGGGCTCTCATGGACCATAAAGAAAATATGTATAAGAATGAAGTTCCCAGAAATAATAAAGTAGGCAGAGGAAGGTATCAAGACCTGGTAAGAAGAATTTTTTTTTTATCAATCTTCAGTTAAACCTTTCTATTTAAAGAGGTAGAGTAACTGGATGAAGAACTTGATAAAGACATAAATATGTGATCAGTGTGAACTTACTTTGATGGTATCTCATGGTTTGTCACTTGCTCATTGATGTACTTTTATGGATTTCCTCAAAAATTACAGGAACCATCTCAACCATCCTTTGCCCTTCATTGGTAAACATGTAGACAATCTTTTAAAACCACTCCTCAATGTAGCTCCTCATTGGTGCCACGTTGATTTCATGTCAGATTTTTGTATTGAATATTTTGCCTTCCAAGTCGCTTAGATCAATAGAAATGTTCCTGAAATCTTCTTCAATATATTTATTTTTAATCGAATAATCAACTAGCTAGTTTTCCAGGTCATCTTCACCATACTCCAGAATGTCGTAAAATTTTTCAAATGATAACCCTTTAAAGATCTCAACTTGTTCATCAAATGATTGATTGGTTAAGAACAACGAGTTGAGTATCAATTCGGGGTCTTAGACCTCATTGGTGCTTCCAACTAGATCTATCTCGGTTAGCTTCTTGAATCATTCTTCTCTTTTGGTTATGGCCTGGTTGCATGCTTGAACAATAATATTCAGGTTTTTAGCCTTTTCCTTCCAGCATGCGTTCAATTCTTTTATCTGGTTCGGAGAATGGAGATCATCCTCTCTTCTTATTAATTCTTATATATTGGTAACTTTAAGACCAAATGGTACAACTGCATCGAGGTAGAAACCTTCCTCATTTTTCAAATCTGCCTGTAGATATTCATGAAAAGCATGTGCTCTCGTTCCAAAAAAGACCATTCTCTTTGAAATATCCCAATCCTCTGTTATTAAATCCATTATTTTATTGATATTCTTTTCCACATAGCCCCAAACTGATGTGAGAAGGTTTTTCGATCCTTTTAATTTTTTCCCAGGTGGGCTAGGCTCAATCATTGCTAAAGGAATAGAAAGTACTAGAAGAGGCATTAAATCTTCCTCCAATTCTTTGATTCTCTCCTTTAACTTGACATTATCCACTTCAAGGCCTCCAATAGAATTATCTAGAGAATCTCTAGTTGCTCGATGTATCTGGGAAATTTGGGAAGGACACATGTTCTGTAGGTTAATATATGAATGATATTTCCCCTTATTATTCTTTACATATCTTTTCTCAATAATCAAATTTTTGGACTCACTCTCAAAAATAGTTCTCTGAAATGAAAAAGACTCTTCTTCATTGAAGGTCTCAGTCTCAATTATTTCCATCTGAGGGTTATGGTGAGGAGTGTTCTCTAGCTGGTCAACGTTGGGGAACACTTTCTCGATGTCAATTCCAAGTTTTATATCCTCGAGGGAGAGGTCATGGATATCACTTTCTCATCGAGGTACCTCCTCTTCTTGCACACTATTTTTTCTTTCCTTCCTCAGGGAATTTTATGAGAACTTTCAATTTTGCTAGAAGGAGGGTTCTTATCTCCTCCTCCGCTTGAAGAATTGTGGGTTACTTTCTTATTTTGGTGGGACATTGGAGCGCTACTCTGAGATGTTGTACTCTTTTGCATGACAATTGATATTTGGGCATTTTTCTCACCCAGACCTTTTCCTCTCCACTTCTACGACTCATTAGTGTTGAGTATCATTTCTAGGGCGTTGTTGTCACAAGCGAGAGTTCCTAAGGCATTGTCTATGTATTCATTCAGAATAGTATTAATGAAAGAATTGTTGAAACCAACAACCAATAGATATTCTACAAAAACAATACTAGGGTTGAACCATTTTACTTTTTCAACATATTTTAAATTGAGGCTGTGGACGTGGCCCGCGAATTCATCGATATTGTTCATATTTTTGAATATGAAATCCCCAAATTTCCAAGGCAGAGGTATGAATTTATGTTTTCTCTTTTCATGGAAAAAATGCAAGTAGTAGTTGTATTGCCTTGCTATTTTAACAACAATTCTTTTTTCAAATTTGTGGCACGTAAGGAAGGAAGTATTTTCCTTGGATCCAAAAATTCTTATAACATTATAATTTTCCATTTTTTCTTGTGTCCCCTTCCTATCCAGTAAATTACTTTCCTGGTCAAACATATGGGGATCATTCTTTCCAAACAAAAAGTCTTTAAAAACTAAGACAAAATCATTAAAAACTTCATAAAAATGTAGGGAGGCCTTGTGCCTCCACAACGTTTGATACGAGAAGGTTACTGGGTCGAATTCACAATTTACCTTCTTGCACACAGATAATATCGGGAATTGATAGCAATTCGTATCATGAAAACCAAATAAGATGACATAAATAATTTCTTCTCCTTCTTGTATTACGCCAATTAGGAAGACATTTCAATGGAAATCAACTTACCCCAATCGAAGATGGTATGTTCTTTGACTGTACGATATATAATGTAAATAATAATGTAGGAGATGTTGGTTGTGGTTTCTTGTCCCCTTATCCTAATAAAAATCCATGCAATTTCTCGAAATGGATTTTTAAATGAGCCAACCTGCAATCTTGTGATTTCCTCTAGGATGGTCGGTGTGTTTTCTAGGAATTCAGGTAAGAGGTCTAGTGCATTGCCATGATTTTTCAAAAACTCCTTGCAATATTCACCTTTGAAGGTGAGAGTTAGCTTAGGAAGTCTCAACATCTTATGGAATACCTGAGGTGATAGAGAAATAGGATAATTCTCCTGTAACTGAATGATCTGTTGTCTTGGAATATATCTCTCAGTGCACCAAGTGACCAACTCCTTACAATCAAAGACTTATGGGACACAAACCGTGCACATAATTCCAAACATCCATATTACTTCCTTCTTGGAAAAAGGGGATGAATAATAGGAATATTCCCTAGACCACTGAAAAATATGATCCCCACGCCTGAAAATATTCAGTGTATCTCCACAAAACTGTTGTCGAGTTGCTGCCATAAGTTGACAAGAATGTTCCCTTGCTCCAAATTATGTTAGGAATTAACGCCAAAGGGAGATGATATAATCCTCCGTAAATATTGTTTTAATGTGTTTTAATAGGACATGTCCTCGAGCCTTTCTCTTATTAATGACCATCCTTTCGAACCTGTATGGTAATTTATTAGAATTAAAAGCATAGTAAATGTGCATTGGGAAGGGCGTAGGTGTGGTGGGGATGGACAAGAGAAATATGTGATTTGTTATGACCCAAGGGGGGAATATATATGGCTAAATGTATATGATATGATGCCAAGGGGGGGGCATATATGGGCCTAAATGTACATGTAATGTGTAAATACATATGTAATACTGTTGGCCTAGTGATAAAGGGGCTTCATGTGCAATTGTGAATAGCTATATATAAGAGATCATGTATTCATTATTGGAGGCGAATTGTGAAGTATGAATGGTATTTGGTTATTTGGAGGGGTTTCCCCTATTCTTTAAGGAGTTATTGTGTAAATTATCTATCTTGGAGTTGTCCTCCACGTTGAAATTTTGTACATGGTGTGTAGTTCTATTAATTTATGATATTTTGAGTATTTGGATCTTAACATTTTGTATCAGAGCTCAAGGTCTTGGGGTGTCACTGCTGCATCTGAAATACCTTGGAATTTTCGCTATAAATTTTATTATACTATGTTTCAGTAGAAAAACACCATAGGATATTTAGTAGATGGATCAAGGTACGTCGAGTTCAAATTTCATCTCCGGAGGCCTTATACTTTCAAAGATATAGCTTGTGTAAGATAGGGTTTGGGAACCATCCTGAATTTAGTCATCGTGGATTTTTCTCTATAAAATTGTTTATGTAACTTTTCAGACACTGAAATATCGAGGATAATCACATAAATTGTCGAGATATCTATGATAAAATTTTTATCTTCTGGGTCATCCTACTTTTGTAGATACATCCTGTGTAGGATAGGATAGTTGACTAGTCCTATTGACTAGTCTCAAATAGGTGTTCTGAATAAAACAAACATAAATTATTCATAGAGAATCCAAATTGAGTGATAACAATTTCATTGAATAATGGGCAAGCCATAGTATGTATGGTACAATTTTCAGAATTTTATATCAATTATTGTGCATGGGGAATGTTGTACAAGTGATCTCTATCGGAAAGGACAAAAATCCACAAGGAGTGGGGAAGTTATCATAACTTCCACTTGGCACATCCAATTTTGGTTAGATCAATGAGATTCCAGAGAAGAAATTTCAGAGTACTATAGGTCACAATTTCAAACTGATAAGGGCCGGAATTGTAAAGATACATCATAATTAAAGTTGGCTAGGAGGACCAACTCCAAATCAAGGGTTTCAAAGGTATGTTCACTTAAAATTGTCATAACTTTTGATTGGAATGTTCGATTGAGTTCATTCAAAATCCATTGGAAATATAACACACACAAGGGCATATTCGAAAAATTATTACAACTATTTGAGACATTTATCCTTAATATATTGAAGTTGTGATTTGATGGTTTGGATTATACCTCAATTAAGAATCAATGGAAATACCTAAATTTAAAGGAGATGAAGATAAAGATGAAATCAATCCTATGGAATGGTTGAGGTTGGTAAAATAATATAATATGAATCCTAGGAAAGAAAGAGATTATTTTTTTGATGAATCTTGGAAGTGGTGGATGAGTGTTGATCAAAATACTAGATGACACTGCACATGTGAAGAATTTGAAAACATCTTCTTAGATGGATTGGGGATAAAAAATGGAGGAAATGTAATGAATTCAATATGAGTTAAAAGAATCAAAGGAAGATATTAAGAATAATGGTGAGGATATATCTAATATAATATCCCTTAAAGAATCACTCATTAAGGAGGTTAAGAACCTAAAGCAAGAAAATACTAGCAAAGGAAAGTCTAAAAAAGATGAACGAAGAGAAGATTTGAAAAACAAAGATGCAGAGATATGTAGATTATGAAGCCATAATAAAAAACTATTGGATGAGGTTAAGAGATTTAAATTAAGAAGAATTGTAAAAATAAAGAAGAAAGAAGAATCTTGGATGAATAATCTACCAAAAGATTGGAAGATGAAATTTGCAAGAACGTTGAGGAATCCTTATATACAAATGAGGTAAAGTAAGAAATCCAAGACATAATTGAATAAGGACGTTGGAATTTGATAGATGGAGTCACCTTGCAGCTTCAAAAGGAGAAATAATACAATATTCAAGAAGGTCAACGGAGGATACTTGGAGAAGTTGAAATCCATCTAGAGGATGAACATGGCAAATATGATGGTATTATCTCCAAGGCTAGAGTAATCAAGGACCAAGCAAAGATGATCGAGTATTCCATTGTCGCTAAAAAGAAGATAGATGAAATGCATGTGGAGAGTGAAGGAAGACCATCAAATGTGAAACTGTATCGACACCCTCATTACCAATAAACATTTCAAGGAAGAAAAGAAGAATGATATCAACATTATGAAGGAAGAAGATGGAATACTTGTCAATATTCATAGAACAAGGCATCACCAAACTACTATTCAACAAGATATTATCAGAGACGAACAACCACTACAAATTGGAGAAGCTTCAACAAAAATACATGGAATCAAAGGAAATAAAATTATGCAACAACTAGACACCAATGATTAATACCAAAAAGAACTGATTTTATATGGATAGATCATCAACAATAGAATCAAGAAAGCAGGAACATAAGAAAATCATATTAATTGGTTTGATCACATGTGAAGCCTGTATATGAAAACCTTTGAGGATAAATATTTTTGAAGGAGGGTACTATGTTATGACCTAAGGGGGGTATATATATGGATAAATGTATATCAGATGACCCCAAGGGGGGGAATATATGGTCCTAAATGTACATGTAATGTGTAAATACATATGTAATAGGGTCGGCCTAGTGATAAAGGGGCTTCATGTGAAAGTGTGAATAGATATATATAAGATATCATGTATTCATTATTGGAGGTGAATTGTAAGGTATGAATGGTATTTGGTTATTTGGAGGGTGTTACCCTATTCTTTAAGAAGTTATTGTGTAACTTATCTATCTTGGAGTTGTGATCCATGTTGACATTCTATATATGGTGTGTACTTCTGTTATTTTATGATATTTTGAGTATTTGGATCTTAACATGATTTGAGACTTTTTGTGAACCCAAGAACCTGTGAACCTGGGAGTCCGTGATGGTATGAGGTGTGAAATTGGCTAAGTATGAAATGGAATGGTGGTAGGATGGAATCATATAGTTGAAATGAAACTTCGGAAGTTCAGGGAGTCCAAGGATTGAAATGCAGATCACATAAATTTTTGGTGAAATGTGTCTATCACGAAAAAGGGGAACATGAAATCTCAATCACATCAACCCGAGAACCCACGATCGTAGAATCGACTAATTATGGGAAAACATGGTGGTCAGTTAGACTCATGATGTGAAGTTATAGATGGAGATGATAAAATTTAAGTCCACCAACCCACGAACCCGTGGTTTTAAAAATGTGACTAAGTGTAGAACTAGAAAGGGATAGTAAGAGGGAAACAAGAAAATGGAAAAACGGATAAGTGTAGAAGAAGGTAAGAAAGGGAGAAAATAATTTGGGAGAATAAAAAAGTGGAGGGATATTTTTGGAAGCGGGAAATGACCTCAACAGTACCATAAGGACGTTTTTGCAATCTTGTGTTAAGTTATTGAATGATCCATCATCTGTTAAGGTATTACAATATATGTTAGAAAGATGTAACACGAATGTGGAAGGGAAGTTAGAACATAAAATAGTCAATCATCGCCATACAAGAAGAAGGAAAAACAGAGAATTTAGGCTAAATGCCAAAATTGGGGATTTCAATATGGGCGATGTTATATTGGAGTTAGGCTCTGAAGTAAATTTATTACCTAAGAAGACATGTCAGTGTATGGGGGAACCTACCTTAGGCTATTCACTTGTTCAGTTGAAACTAGCAAATCAACACAATGTGTTACCTATTGGAATACTTAAAGGTGTGATAGTAGATTTGGATGGAGTGCACACTATGTATGATTTTGAAGTAATATAGATAGTGGATGGCATGAAACCTTACCCAGCGTTGATTGGATTGGATTGGGAATTTTATAACCAATATATAATCAACTTGAAGACAATAAAACTGACTTTTGAATTGGGCGAATATAGAGACTTTGTACCACTAGATCCTTCAGAAGGAGAAAGGTTTGTAGAGGCCACTTGTTTGGATATGGAAGAAGTAAACTAGTTATACAGAACCACCACATGACAAGAATATTATGTTAACCCAATTGTATATGGGGTACTCAACTAGAGAAGCATTACATCATGTGTTTCTGACTTAGACACATGTTTGGAGAATTGACGACAAAAATTTCATGAGGTTTCCAGAAGTAGGTGCGCAAGAACAGATCACAAAGTAAGATGGGTCAGTACTGAGATAAGAGAACCTGCCATTTTTCATGGGATAAATGAATTAGAGGAAGTCTTGACAAAATATGAAGAGGAAGTGTTATAAAATTAGAGGCTCTTTTCCCTAGATATCACACTCAAGGAAACACTTGCAATATGGTGGGGGGTGCACAAAGAAACAATTCATGACCGATATTAGTGTAAACAAATACTGTGCATTAGATTTGGCATAGAACAAGGGAGAAATAAAATGAAGAGGTATGATGGACAAGGAAAACCAATGGAAAACTTAGAGAAGTGTAAGACACAATGGAGGATGACACCACCATAGGAATGGTGTCATCATTTTATTCATACATTGGAAGGAATTCCAGGGAACTGGTATATAGACCAGGAGATGCACAAAGGAACTATAGAATGGAAAATATTACAACATGATTTTTTAGTAGCCTTCTCATTCAAACACGATAACCCCAATATTGATTCAATACTGAAGCTAATACAGGGAATGTTATTTATTGATGAACTAGAGGTTGAAATCATGACATAATATCAACAACAAAATATACATACAATCAAAGAATTACTTTCATGCTATCATGTTGAAGAGGAAGCACCAGATGAAGATGATCCTCGCAACATTTAGATTACAGATATTGAGAGAGAAAGAGAGGTGGAAGGTCCATCTATGGAGTCAAAAGTATTTTTTGTACCAATCAAAGTTAATAATGTCAACATTGGGATGAATGAAAACCCTAAAATGGCCAGTATTGGAGACTATTTGGATGACAAAACAGTAGAAAGAATAAAAGTGTTACTGCACGAATAAAATGACCTATTTCCAACAACCTTTATAGAGATGAAAGGCATAGAAGGGGATCTAGGTGAGAGGAAAATATCTCTCAAACCCGAGGCTAGACCTATCAGGTAAGGAACTGACAAACTGAATCCAATGTATAAGAAAAAAATAAAAAGATAAATTGATTGAATGTTGGAAGTTGCTATTATAGAACCAGTAGAGGGATAAGAATTTGTGTATATCTGAGGAAACTCAATGATTCTTGATTACATGACCCTTTCCCTAACCCTTTTACTGATGAGGTCTTAGAGAATGTGGGAGGCCAGTAAGCATATTCATTCAGACATGTTTTCTCAGGTTACCATAAGATGAAAATATCTCCAGAGGATAGGTATAAGAGTACTTTTTCTACAGAATGGGGATCCTACCAATATACATTCATGCCATTTGGGCCGAAGAATGCACCAATGAATTTTTCAAGAGTATTCATAGTTGTTTTTAAGGAATTCATACATCAGTTTCTAGAAGTGTATCTGGATGATTGAACTATATACTCTTTTGAAGGACCATGTAGAAGTGTTAAGACTAATCTTGGAAAGATGCAAGCAACGTTAGATATCATTAAATATCGAGAAATGCATTTTTGGTACACCTTTTGGAATATTATTGGGACATATAGTGTGTAAACAAGTTTTACTAGTGGACCCTGCTAAGATTGCAGTCATTGTAAACTTACCACCACCAAAGTCAATGCACCAGTTAAGAGAAACACTGGGACATACATGCTATTACATGAAATTTATAAAGGGGTATGCACAGATTACTGCACCAATGGAAAAACTATTAAAGAAGGACACCAAATTTCAATGAAATGAGGGATGTCATCAAGGATTGGACACTTTAAAAGAAAAGATGGTAACAACACCTATACTAGTATTTCCAAATTGAGAAAAGACATTCATTTGCATGTAGATGCATCAACCATAGAAATTGGAGCAGTTTTGGCATAGCCACGAGAATGAGATTTAGACCATCCTATGGCATTTGCAAGCATAAAGTTGTCAGAATTAGAGTAGAATTACAAAACCACAGAAAGAGAAGGCCTAGCCATGGTATATGTGCTTCAGAAATTCGGGCACTATTTACTGGGTAAACACTTTAAAATGTTCACAGACCATTATTCCCTCAAATATCTAGTCAATAATCCATTGTTGGGGGGGGGAGGATTTGTAGATAGCTATTATTATTCCAAGAATTTGACTTTGAAGTGATAGTAAAATGAGGGAAGTTGAATGCGGGACATAATCACCTATCAAGTGTAACTAATGGAGAAGAACCTACTAACTTGGAAGATGACTTCCCTGATGCACAATTATTTTCAGTACAGGTAGTTGATCAATATTTCACTGATATTATTAAATACTTAATCACAGGGGTTGCGCCACAATACTTTAGCATTATGAAGAAGAAAAATATGGTATTCAAATCTATAGAATATCAACTTATTGCAGGACATTTATACAAGATGGGTGCAGATAGCACTTTGAGAAGGTGTGTATTGGAATATGAAAGGCACATAATTTTAGTAGAAGCTCATGAAGGTATAGTTGGAGGACACTATGCAGGAAAATATATCGTGCAGAAGGTATTATGGTGGCCAAAAGTCCATAAATATGCCGAGGAATATTGCCAAAAATGTGATGTTTGTCAGAGGGTTGGCAAACCCAACATAAGGTATGATATGACCCTAAGACCACAAGTGACTCTACAGGTATTTGAAAAATGGGAAATAGACTTTGTTGGACCAATTAATCCACCGACAAAAAGGTTAAGAGCTAGATATATCATTATTGCAATAGAATACTTAACAAGATGGGTAGAAGCAACACCAATCAAGGACTGTAGTGCAGAGACAATAGAACACTTCTTATTTGAGCAAGTGATCACTAGATTTGGATGTCCTAGGATTCTGATGAGTGACCAAGGAACTCATTTTATAAACAATGTCATCAAGGATATGGCTGAAGAGTTTGAATTCTATCAACAAAAGAGTATGCCATACCATCCTTAGACAAATGGAACAGTAGAAGCTTTCAATAAGATTTTGTAAAATGCTTTGACTAAGATCAACAATGTCAACGTGGATGATTGGAACTTGAAAATACCAACAGTATTGTGGGAATATAGGACCACATGCAAGAAGTTGATAGGACAAACACCATTTAGATTGGTGTATGGGAAGGAAGCAATGGTTCCATTAGAATTTCTAGTACCCAGTTTGCACATAGAAACAATTACCAACATGACAAAAAGAGGTGAAGTAAAGAAGAGGATAAGTCAACTAATGGAAATGGAAGAGGATAGGATTTTGGTAGGATTTCACCAAGAAGTACTGAAAGCAAGAGACAAATCCTAGCATGATAGACATATTAAAAAGAAGAGTTTTAAGGAGGGAGACCTAGTTCTTCTCTATGACATCAAAATTTTCCAAGATCCTGTGAAGTTTAGAATGCATTGGCTAGGGCCATATGAATTAAATATTGTCACAAGTGGGGGATTTGTGCAGCTAAAAGAATTGGGAGGAACATAACTGAAAGGAATGATCAACGAGAGTCGAATGAAATTGTACAGGGACATTCAACCTACTAATTCTTAAAAGTTACAATGTAGTAAGAAATTCATGTTTATAGTGTACCATAGTAGATAATAGGAAATAAAAACTCATAAAAAGGAAGACAAAAGTAGAAAAAAGAAGAAAAAATTAGAAAAGAAAGAAAATATAAAATACTCAGAAATATCATATGCAACAGATAGTGGAATTAGTGCGACAAAAAGAAAAACTGACCACACGTAGCATATGGACAATAGGATGAAAACACATCTCACTAGGGGAAAATGTTACTACAAGAAAAGTACGGCGCAATGAAAAGGTACAGTGCACCGGAAAACAGGCCAATAGTAAGAAAAGAAAAAAATGGTCTTCGATATAAAATGGCATGAATTGGGCACTTGTGAAACTGAACGAAGTGTATCGACAATATTTAATGCATTAATAACCATCAAAGAATCTTCTCCCAAAATATTCAGGCCACTTATGATGCCCTATATATAATGAAAATGCGGGCCAAACGAGACTTATCGTTCATTTGCAAACCCGCGACGCTAAGGAGCACAAAGACGAGAGGTGAACAGGAGAGTGCAAAGATCAGAGCAATCAAAGCTCAATCGGGGAAAGAAGAATTATCCAAGATGGAACCTCCAAAGGTCATCACACCTAGAAAAGCAACATGGAAAACATGCAGTAGCCATAGGTCACCATAGGAAATCATAGAGACATAACGAGAGTTTATATAGATAGAGAGAATCATTGATGTTGATGCAATTCCTTCACCACAGGTTGAACCAGTCAGCACCACACTGGTAGAGGAAGAAGAATATGCCCCAATGATGGTTGGCATGGATATCGATTCTCACAACAGTGCACAGGGCCATGATATATTAAACATAGGTAACCCACAACAACCTTCCAGGGTTAAAGAATCCCAAAGAACAAATGACGGTGAAAATGAAAGGACAAAATTTGAAGGAAAAAGGCCACAATTGACGATGGGGCCACACAATAGGAGGAAGGGAAGCTCAAGGATATCACATGGAAGTCAGAGTCAGGTTGGGAGGAAAGAGAACCAGAGGCTGGGAAATCCAACACTCCACCACAACGAAAGGGGGAGTAACCCATCGCGTGGTCCCCAAGAAAGCAACTTGATTCCTTGATCATTTTAACACACATTTCAGATGGGGTCTAGGCCACACCAAGTCTATTGGGTTGCATCTAAATGCTATTATACACAGACCATGATGTGTATGACACCAAAATATTCTCCTAATTTTCAAAATAGGTGTATATTAATATCTAGGCATAGGGCCATTAGGAGAGCCAATGTTGCAGCCAAAGAAATGGGCAGAAGGCTTGGAAAACATAGGGATTCTAAAATTGTTGGAGGTTCCTCACTTCGAAAGGGAGAAAGATGTGAAAAATTGTATCAAGTAGTTGTTGGCAGTCCTCCATGGAGGATTTTTTTGGTTGGAAGAACCAATTTCAATCGATGTGGAGCTCATTTCATTCATCATAGGCCTGCCTTCAAATGGAGAGAAGCACTCACAATACAAGGATGAAAAAACCAAGGAAACGATCCTCGTAGAAGAGATGAAGAAGAATTATGGGACATAAAGGGGAACACATGAAATAATTATAAAACAGATTAGTGACACATCAACCAGGATGGAAAAAAATTGATGGCATGCAAACTACTTCACAAATTCCGCAAGGAGGAGGTCCTTGCAGGGGTTTTCGCAGCAGCAACACAGTGCACAAATGACACCATGCTCAGTTCGGCCCCATATTTAATAAATATGTTCCTAGAATACTGCAAGGATATGCAGGAATCGAGAACATAGTTCCATTAATCCTGGATCATTATATTGATAGCATTAATTGGATGGAAAGAGCCTCCCTACTCATACTTATGTGACAGAGTAGGATAATTTTTCGTAGAACGGTACACGTCCTTGGGAAGAACTTTGAATTCCAAGCGAAGAAGTGGTAATGCCATCATGTTTTCTCAATATATCAATGACATACAAGATAACATATCCAACACATGGAGGATAACCCCGGAAGTGGTCACGCAATACCAAGGAATAACCAACTTCAAGGCTACGTGACAAAACATGTGGATCCAAACATGTAGGGATCTAGAGAAAGAATGGTTGAAACTTTGATTATGCATCAACATAGAGGACGTTGAAATGGAAATGAAATACTGGCAAGAGGACTGGAATATCCCTGTCATTACCAAGGACATGCCCAAGGGAAAAGAAGTGGAAGCAAGGTCATCTAAGAAATCTGCAGGAAGCAGCATTGTGACCAAGAAACCAATAGAGCAGGTGAAGCCTGGTCAAAAGACAATGCAACAAAAGAAGGGAAGTGCCCCAACGAAGGATGGGAAGATGAGAAAGAAGGATAATTTCCCAACATAGGAAGAACAAGGAAGGGGGAACAAAACGACACAACAAAACTTGTCAACAACTACCCCACAAGAGATAGGGCCTCCCAAACGAACAATCATACATAGAGGTGGGC
Source organism: Picea engelmannii (assembly GCA_009831015.1). Classification (NCBI taxonomy): domain Eukaryota; kingdom Viridiplantae; phylum Streptophyta; class Pinopsida; order Pinales; family Pinaceae; genus Picea; species Picea engelmannii. The sequence continues at coordinate 415,127 of ML779570.1, forward strand.
CGCGTAATAAGGACAAGGGACATAAAAAAATCTAGGGATATACAATCACCGAGGATGATGTCTATCTCATTGCATAGAGGGTATAGGATCATGCAACAAAGGAGTTTTAAGAGGCTGAGAAACAAAGAGGAAGGATAAGGAATGAATTGGCCAACATTAAGAAGGTCTTGGAACATATATAAGAAGTTGAAATGCAATAAAGAACATAACCAATCCCCCGAGCGAAAAAATCATAGGATATAACCACACAGAATGAAGAAGACATAATCTAGACCGTAGCGCAAGGAAGTCTGAGCTTCCAGATAACAACATACATTTTTCAGTTCGATGAGGCCATAGCTCAAACTCCATTCAAAACCTAATGAAAGTACAATTGGTATTGGGTAAAATACCAACAAAGGAATTGTACAAACTACAAGTCAATGTCACATAGGAAGTGTAATCGCGAGCTATAACAAACGTGAAGAAATTGAAAGAAACTACAAATCGAAAGGATGCACTAGAACTGGTGGTATATTAGGTCAAGATGGAGACATAAGAGGAGAAGTAGTGCACTGATAAATTAGAGCATAAGCTTAAGGAAGTCTTCACAAGAATTCCAAACAACATGCAGACAATTGTGAGAAATGCAAAAGAACAGATTCAAATCATCGCGCAGACGCTTGAGGAATATAATAAGGAGATGGAGGAGCTTAAATATAAGTTAACACCAACTACTCCTCTCAAAGTTACAACCGAAATGGAACAACAAGAATTCCTACAAGTAGAAATGATGGAGAAGAAGTTTGAAAGGTCACACAACATTTTGACAGGATCGCACAACTATGGACAAAGTTGGAGGAAGATGACAAGTTCCAACAACTAGACTAACAAGAGGAGGAAATCAACACTGCAATCCAGGAGATGAAACAACAAAAAAATTCCATGAACATTAGAGAGTGGTTGAAGGGCATGCAAGATATGAAGACCCTTCAGACAAAATTGAAGACTGTGAAGAATAACAGGCAAGTCAGGCAAGCCCAGTTAGAACCTCTCCAGGAGAAAGAAACATAAATAATTGTAGAATTGGAGGAGGAGAAGAGAAGAATGGTTCAAGATCATGTCGAGAGAACAGAGTCTCTCAAGGAACATATCACACCACATAGAGAAAAAGAGATTACATAGAAAGTTGTGCAATCGAGATAAAAAAGGGGAAAATTAGAAGGAAAATTTCACAGCTTGGTAGAGGCTGTTCAGGGAGTGCACACCACCTAAGTGGCTCGAGACGAGCCACATGTCAGTTTTGGGGGACTGTTGGGTGCATGCATATTTTGAGAAGGAAGTCTATTTTGGGTGCAGACCTAATTTTGGAGAAGGATCTATTTTGAGTAAAGAACTAAATGTGGAAAGGAAGACGTAATGTTGGAGTGCAAGCAATAGATGGAAAGAAAGAAGCATGCAGAAAAAGAAGGAAACACAACATGAAAGAGGAAAATAAATGTTGTGCGTATGTAGGTAATCCTAACCATGGTAGGATTAGGGTTTTTTATAAGGATTTTAATGGCTATAAGCCTGTAAAATAGTATAAATAAGAACCTGCGAGGTTTGGGAAGGGATATGCCATAGGTCATATGTTAGTTAAGGAAAGAAAATGATCATATCACTGTGGGAGACTTTCAATTGTAATAAGGTGGTAGAAGAGTTGAATAAGTTAGTCCTTGAGTGTTAGATCATAGGTTGAGGAGCCTGGTGTGATCTAGTCCACCTCATAGAGGGTTCCCACCCTTGATCTTGATTGTATTATTGATATGTAATGCACCCAATGAAATATTTTACAACTAATTAAATAAAACAGAAGAGAGGCCATATCTTTGTGGATCTATCCCCAGTAGGGGGTGAACCAAGGTAAAAATTGTGTGCTATGTGTGATTATTAATGAATGTTTACTTTTTTTTTATTGTTAGCTTGTGAACGAATGGTTAAACTAGAAATATCAGCATGCATGCATAGGGTTAAATATGAATGAATCATGAATTTTTAAAACTAAATGTTATATTTTGTGGGAGGTAATGTTGGGCATCGCCTCGGGAACGGACTAAAAAACCCTAACCCTCGGCCCATGTGAGCCGCCAACCAATAGCTACAGTGCTACTCACGGCCACGAAAATCTACTGTCTCACTGTGAACCCGTATTGGCTCTGGTCCATAGCCATGGGTGCTGAAGAGGGGGGGAAACCCCCCTCATATAGCAATGTAACAACAAACGAAAAATTAGGAACGCGGGCAAAAATACCAGCATTTGAGCCAACGCAACAAATCCGAGAGCAGTTACTCGCCAAAGAGCAGGGCCTTCGACAGGAGATGGAGACGGAAGCTAGCACTTCCAACCCCAAATCACCCCGCAGTTGGGAACCCAGGAAATGCATCCCACAACTGGAAAAGGCGCCCAGATATCACATAAGCTCAGCCAGGGTGGGTGAACACACACATTTTATGCAAGAACATGACCTCATTGGTAAATTTTTGGGACTTTGGCCATCAGAAAGGGATCTGAACAAATGGATCAAACATTGGTGGAACCCCAAAGGAGATTATGAAGTCCATCTCAACTCAAAAGGCTTCTTCACCATCATACTCTACAATCTAGAAGACAAGGATCACATCTTCGAAAATGTCCCTTATTTCTTCAACTCAGCAGGGCTATTCCTACGGTACTGGACAGAGTGCTTCAGCCCAGACAAGGAGGACTTCACAATGGCACCCGTCTGGATCCGCCTCTACTCCCTCCCGCAAGAGTTCTGGCTGGAGGAGATCCTTATGGGAATAGGAAACACCATTGGTCAATACGTGAAGGCCTCTGAGGCTACAAAGCAGTGCAAATATACCTCATATGCCCGCATCTGTGTCTACATGAACATAGCCAAATCTCTACCAGGAGCCGTAATACTGGAGTACCAGGATGAGGACTGGTCACAAACCCTTGACTATGAGCACATCTCGTTCAAATGTAGAAAGTGCCACGAAAATGGCCATTTGTTTCGGGATTTCCCCTTAAATCAACCAACCCCCAAAGTCACTCAGAATCTGCAAAAAGATGGCTTCACGGTGATCCAGGCAAGGAAGAAAAATCCCATTCGAAGACAGGCAGTCGATCCCATACCTCAGATCCAAACCAGGAATGCTTACAACATTCTAAGCCAGTTACCAGAGGAAGAGGAGATCCAGAACCCCCATGCAGGTTCACAGACAGGCAAAGACCCAAATACCGCCACCCCACCTCCGGATCCGCTTAAAGAAACCAACGCAGAAGAAGCAGGGGATGCAGATGGAGACACTGAAATGCAAATGAATGCCCAAGATCTAGCTGGCATAGATCTGGAGAAACTGGAGGAAGCCCTAGATCAGAGGGACCTGTAAGGCCTCCCAGAAGAACAACTAAAAAAGGTACACAAGATCTTCCTCGACTCAACTATGGGTTCCACAGCACGCCTTGGAATTGCTACATAATTAAGCTCTAGCTCCAAATAAAAACCACGTGAAAATAAAAGAAGAGGTCAAAAACCAGTACATCAGCTGATCAAAGAAGCTGGGCACCTAATGATCAACTCAAGACAGATACAAAATCTCTCGGAGGGATACCTCCACCTACATCCCTCCTCTTAATGATGAAGATCATCACCTGGAACATTAGAGGGCTTAACGGAAGATCCAAACAAAGGATCCTCAGAGACTACATCAAAGAGGAAACCCCAAATATTCTAATGTTGTAGAAGACTAAATGTGCCAGATTGGAAGATGAGATCATATTGCAACAAATATGGAAAGGCTGCCACTATTTCTATACGGACTCCGTGGGAGAAGCGGGAGGTCTAGCAATATTGTGGAACCCCACCCACACGATCCTTAGTGGCCCCTTTTCCACAGCAGGCACCTTGTCAGCACATTTTGAAATAATAGGCTCGAATCAGGCGGGGACCATCACCAACGTCTACGGCCCACAAGGACAACAGGAAAAGAACAAATTCTCGGAAAAGCTGGCCCAAGTCAAAGAACTGGTGAACACGCCCAACAGGATCCTAGGAGGCGACTTTAATATGATAATGTCACTAGAGGAAAAAATGGGAGGAAGCAAGAGACTAGAGCAAGATAGTGGTAAGTTCAAAACCCTCCCTGAACAGCTAAAGCTAGTGGACATAGAGAATAGCAATGGCACTTTCACCTGGTCTAATCGCAGATCTGGAAGCCAACATATAGCTTGCAGACTCGATCGCTTTCTTGTAACAGAACATTTGATTGAGAGAGATCTCTGCATTGAAATCTTGATCCTTCCCAAAACAGGTTCTGACCATTGGCCGATAGCCCTCCAAATAGCCATAGAAGCAACACCAAAATTTAAACCCTTCAGATTCAAAAAATTCTGGCTCACACACCCAGACTTCCATCAACTGGCACAAATTTGGTGGAATCAATGCGAGATTGAAGAGGGTACCAAGATGTACAGATTCCAACAAAGACTTAAAAATTTCAAGCAAAGGCTCAAACACTGGAACAAGAACACCTTTGGAAACATCCTCCAAGCCATCAAAGATGCAGAGCTCAGGCTAGCCGAAATAAAAAAGATATTTATATCAGGGGCCCGCACTACTGAGCTCATGCAGGAAGAGGAGCAGTTATAGATGCAACTGGAGCGAAGAAGGAGGCAAGAGGAAATCCTCTGGAGAAAGAAATCTAGAGTTCAGTGGCTCAAAGAAGGGGAAAAGAATACCAAATTCTTCCACAGAAATGTGATACACTAGAGACACATCAACATAATAACACACCTAGAAGATGAGCAAGGCCAAATAATAAGAGAACATGCCTGCATTGAAGAGGAGCTCCACAGATACTACCAAACCCTCCTCACGCAAAATAATGTGGATAGGGGTGACACAATCTCCCGAATTACCAGCCACATCCCCAAGCTAATCACGCTGGAGAAAAACACATCTCTCAAATGGTCAATATCCAAGGAAGAGGTGGAAAAAGTCGTTAAAGACATGTCCCTAGGAAAATCCCCAGGCCCCGATGGTTTTACTGCAGATTTCTTCCACCACTGTTGGGACATAATAGGCCAGGATGTATGGGAGGTCGTTGAAGTATCCAAATCGTCGGGACAAGTGCTCCAAGCCTTCAATGCAACCTTCCTCACCCTCATCCCAAAGGAAGAAAGAGTCACGAACCCCAAACCGTTTAGACCCATTGCCTTATGCAACGTCATCTATAAGATCATCACCAAGGTAATTGCAAATCGACTCAAGCCAATTCTGCCTTTTGTCATCTCCAAGGAACAAGCTGGATACGTAGAAGGAAGGTAGATCATGGACAACGTCATACTGGAAAATGAGGTGGTAAGCTCTCACAAGACAACAAAAACCCTAGGTATGCTAATTAAACTCGATCTCTCAAAGGCTTTTGACAGAGCCAGTTGGCAGTACCTCAAAGCTATCCTAGAATCCTTTGGCTTTGATCATGACTGGGCAAACTGGATTTTGAACCTCACCTCTTCAGCGTTCTTCTCAATCCTAGTCAATGGAGTCCCTTCGCGCCCCTTCTCGGCTTCTAGAGGCATAAGACAAGGTGATCCACTCTCACCTTTTCTTTTTGTTCTAATGGCGGAGGGCCTGGGCCGCTATATTAAATCAGCAGTCCTAGAAGGCACCTTCATAGGTCTACCCCTGCACAATATCAGGCCTGCCCCCTCGCATAGACAATTCATTGATGATAACCTACTAATGAACTCCCCTACTGCACGTGAAGCCCAAAAACTCAATTCCATCCTTTCAGACTTCACTGAAGCCTCGGGCATGACACTGAATCTAGAAAAATCCAAGCTTTTCTTTTTCAACACCCCCATTGCAGTCCAACTACATATTTCCAAAATCCTAGGCATTCCTAGGAGCTCCCTTCCATCCAATTACCTGGGTATTCCTCTTACTGGAGCGCTAGCTAAGACCATCTCCTGCGACAATCTCCTTACTTCCATCTCCAACAGACTAGCCAACTAGACATTCAGACCTTTAAACATTGCAGCCAGATTGGTTCTGCTAAAGTCATTCCTCCAAACCCTACCCACCTACCTTTTCACAGCGTTAGCTGCTCCCAAGCACATCATCAGAACGATCAAAAACATCCAACAGAGTTTCCTCTAGCAAGGTTTGCAGGCCAAGAATAAATGGGCCCTGGTGTGCTGGGATAAGGTATGCACACCGAAAAGCAGGGGAGGCCTAGGGCTACAGGATTCTGGAAAGCTCAACCAGATAATGGGAGCCAAGATATGGTGGAGGTGTATGAAAACACCAGATGCATTATGGGCTCAAATCTGGAAGAACAAATATGCTCCTACCATGCAGCCGGATCAGCTAATCAGACACAACATCAAAATTCAGGGCTCGAACATCTGGAACACAGCTTGGAAAAACAAAGATATGATACAAAAACACGCCTTTTGGGAAATATGCAATGGAGACAGTGCAAGGTTCTGGCAAGACTTGTGGAAACAACTTAAACCTCTACAGGATCTAGCAGAACTTGCACCCCTCCATTTAGCCCTCAATCAAACCCCTGCGATGAAGGTACGAGATCTCTGGAAACCCACGGGAGCGGGGCAGACCTGGAGGCAATGGAAAACCTCCAACCATGAGCTAGGTACACCCCCTGATCTAAACTTGTCTGCCTGGCATCAAGAGGCTGGACGCAGGAAAATCCCCCGGAGGGAGGGGCACGATATCCTCAGATGGGGGCACTCAGCTTCAGGAAACTTCTCAGTAAAAGAAGCCTATGGAATACACTGCAACCTCCACAATCAGCAAAGGGATAACATCTGGAGCAAGATATGGAGCAAAGCGCTCTGGCCCAAGGTATCCACCTTCCTCTCGATAATCATCCACAATAGAATTCTAACATGGGATAATCTCAGGAAGAGAGGATTCACTGGACCATCCATGTGCGTCTTATGTCAATCCCAAGAAGAAACTAAAGAACATCTCTTCAATGGATGTAGCTACAGTCAAACAGTCTGGGACCAGGGAGCACAAACCATGCGCCGATCCAACCAAAACCGAGGCAGTATCAGGGACACCATTGAAAACTGGGATTCAATCACATACAACAACCCCATTCTGAACCATATCTAGCTTCTACTCCTAGGCTTCATTCTTTGGCAGATATGGAAGGAGAGAAACAAACAAATATTTCACTCCAAGAACTCCCCTGCAGAGGAAACCTGGGACAGAGTTGCCACGCTCATCAGAGAAATTAGAAGCAAGAACTGGCTACCTTGGGACAAGGATTGCAACCGGGAGGAGACACTAATCCTCCAAGACTGGCAACTCAACCTAAAAGAATTGGTGGCATTCAGACCTCCCAAGAGTCACTTCCCCAACCCAACCCTCTGGACCCCCCCACCAACTAAATTCATAAAAATCAACTTCGATGGAGCTTCAAAAGGCAATCCTAGACCGGCAGGATATGGTGCTGTAATCAGGAGCTCCACAGGGGAAATCCTAACATTGACGGCAGGATATTTGGGAGAGACCACAAACAATGTTGCAGAATTAACAGGCCTACTACAGGGCCTCCAACAAGATATAGCCCTAACCATTCACAAAATCATTCTTGAAGGGGACTCCCAAATTGTCATCCAGCTCATCACTAAGATCCTGCATGGAGGACACCCACAAAAAATCTCTCCTAGCTGGCGCCTTGCAGGACTGCTAGAAGACTTCAAAAACTTACTTAGGCATAATATCAGTGTCATCCCCTCCCACATTAAAAGGGAGGCAAACACAGTATCCAATCACCTAGCAAATGAGGGAGTACACAGAGAAACAGAGCTAATAACTTGGGATGCCAGAAGCACTGGATTCTCTTCTCTCTACAATCGCTGCAAGCTACTGGCCAGTAAAGACTTCCCAGCCCCAGATGGGGTGACACGAGTCGAGAGCGAGGGACGTGGCGAGGAGGTGGGGGAGGCCATTTATATCGGTCCTCACCACACACTCCATGAGTTATGAGGTACACTTGCTCCGACCGCCAACGCTCTTCGATGAGGCCCTGCACGAGCGACTTCAGTCTGGTCAGCCAGAGCATTAAGCTCATGGATTTAATGGCTATTATCATGTTTTATCCCTCCACCAGCCCTCTTGGGAGTTCTATTGTGCCCTGGAAGATTCCCGATTAGCGGGGTTGTAACAGAGCTCTCGACGACCCAGCATTGAACTTCGCTCTAGCCATGCCGAGCATGAGAGGGAGGCCCTGTAGGGGAGCTGGCTGGTATACAAATGACTCCATAAGAAAGAGGCACCAGAATTTCAAACGCACAATGACCTTAGTCAAGCAGAGGCGACGACAGGCGATGATAGCCGCAAGCTCACCTCCCGAAACAATTGTGGAAGAATACTTGAGCATTGAGCTCCCACCGAATTTCTCAGAAAGTAAGATGTTTACAGTCCCTGACAATTGGGATCCCCCAACTTGCTTCATCGACTCAGCGGCAACACCTCGCGCCAAAGACTCCTCAGACCCCTGCGCAGCGCCATGTATAATTGAGGAGGATCCAGAGGTGGATACAGGAGGAGAAGAAGGTGCAGGATGAATGGGAAAAGATGAAAAGATGTCGATGCCGCCTTCGCCACCTCTCTTGCTCCTGGAGCAGCTGCAGCTCATTTTCGAAGTCCGAAGCTTGGTCGACGATCAGATATTCCGAGCGGTCTGCGTTAGCCAACGCCTGGACATGCTTTATGCGGCCTACTCCAACACCACTCCTAAGTGCCAATGCCCAACCTGTGCACAACCATTTTCCATTCCAGTCAGCGAGGAAGAAGCAAAGGATGCTAACGGGAGAGCCAGTTAATAGGTCTTTCTGTCTGCATGTTTTTCAATTTGTCTGCTGTCATAGTTTACCAGGACTGTAGTTCTCCAGTTGATAGCTTGGATAACATTAGAATTTCCATTACTAGAATACTGTTAAACATGAATACACTCTCTGGTTTCCTACGGGCAGGGTGGTGCTACACTCTCTGTATTTTTTGCATGCTACTGTGGGATAGCCAGCTGTCCTATTTTCCCTCATAGGAAGGACAACTGGTGAATATGTGTCATGTATACTCCTTTTTTCTGAAGCTTTAATACAACAGGATCTACCTTTTACTTAAAAAAAAAAAATATGAATGAATCATAAAAGGAATTTATTATTTAACAAGGCTAATGGGTAAAAACGAACACAACCCCGGATCCACACTCATTCCTAGACTGCAAACCCCTGGGTATTGCAGTCACCCATAAGATCTATCTTGGGTAAGACTATGTTGTGCACCCTGTGTGCAGCGTTGCCTTCTGATTTACTAGGAGGGACGATAGTTTTTGAGGGATTTGTTGGAAACCTGTTGAGATCCGAATGTGGGTCAGCCCAAGAAGAGAGATATCCAACCAACAAAGAGCATATGCACACTTGAAAGACTAGAAAACTAGGAATAAAAACAACAAAACTAAAATATTAACTAAATAAAAAAATTAAAACAAGAGTAATTAAGCTTTATACATCTATATCTAACAAAAAGGGAATATATTAAGAAAACAAAAACCTTTTAGAGTGAATTAAACAACGTTTTCAATTGAAATCAATTCTCTTGATGTAATGGAACAATATATCCATCCTATAAATCAACAAAAAAGGTATCAATAATAAAAACAATTCCACATGTGATGACACAGGTTTGAGATCTTGATCTACAATGGGAATTGGTTTTCAAATGGGATCTAATACCATGTTTGAAAAAAATGGTATTGCCACACAATTCGAACACCTTAAGATACTACTCATACAAGTATATCAAATATCAAAACACAAGTGTTTCTACATGGATAAAATGCTCTAAGAGGTAAACAGTCCATGTCCCTAGCCAATGTAGCCACTTGAGACAATTTATTAATGAAAAAGAAAAAAAAAATGTACATAAGAGTTTCTCACTATCAATCTTTAGCAAATGAACCCCCATTATGTTTAAATAGAGATCATACATCGATTGGGTGTTAATCCATAGATCAATAGTCATAATTATTGAGGAGAATATGAGTTATCATATAACTCTATGTCTAGAACATATTATGACCTTTGAATTACAGAACTAAAAATATATAATAATGCACGCTAAATAACCACACCTTTACCTAAAGACATATTAGACCAAGTTTATATTAACTAACTCCTAAGTGTATAAATATGATAACAATGTGGGTGGAGCTCAAAAAAGTGTAATGATCCTCTGAATCATTTTCTACGGGCAAAAGCAAAGTTGAATGAAGTAGAAAATTTGATGGTGATGGAACCGATAGGATCATTGATTTAGTTATAAGTTGTGAAAAGAGTGGAATACTGGAAACACAAATCCATTTTTTGAGTACGTACCAAAGTGTTATGTCATAACAAGGGGATGTTATTTTTTTTCACACTGTTATGGATTCCAAGAGGGTCATGAAAATTTTCAAGAAATGTGTATAAAACCCTTTACTCCTTAAAAATTGGTCCCCATATTTGGATGCAATGTTCGATGGGTGGATATAGTTCTAATATGGATAATATTACTGAGACTTACATTAGTTGTTTTGTTCATCGACATTTTTGGAGAAATTGGCAATGCATTTGGGATTTATTATGAGGTTTATCTCTTGTTTAAATAAGTTGGTATGATGAAAATGGTACATATTCAAGTGGGGATAGAAACAAAGGAAGGCCTTTTGGAAGTATTTTTTTTGGAAAGAGGGGATATGTAGGTTGACCAAGTGTTTGATTTAGGTATTCCCTTCATATGTGGGAGTGGGAGATATGCTTATGAATCTTTGACAGTCGATTGTAGTTTACCCCATTGGAATAAAATATGGGTCAAAAATAATTCTTCAGTGGAATTTTAGATTAGAGAATGGTTGGAATTCCATTTCTTCTATCTAATGGAGACGTTAATATCCTTCAAATTATAAAATTTTGGGAAAGGATGAGAAGGAGTTAGGGACCGGGGGTTCATCGACAAAATCACCTTTGGAGACTTCCCTCCTAGAAGCAATTTGTTGGATGTCTACACCTCCATAAATACCTAGAATAATGCTTTGGAATTCTTGGGACACATATCTTCGTGAAAAGGTAAGCGCAAATTCTTACTGGCTCCTCAATATTTGTCTCCTACAAATAATTTAAAATTCAAGAATTGGGAGGACCCTACATTATTTTCATGATGTATGAGGGAATGGGCATGTATTATATAGCCTTTATAGTGTAAAGGACCCTCAAAAAATCCTTTTAATCCATATTTCTCATATTACTTGTTGGATTGTTATGGATCCTTTATCATCCATAAATATGGTTAATATAAGTGATGACAAGGATGAGAAAATAGTTTTTCTAATGGTTGGAAGGTTGAGGGACTAAATTATAATACACGCCCTAATAAAAGAGGAGGTAATGCATTTTTAGGTGGATTTCAAGGGGTTTGGGGCTTGTTGGACTAGAAAGAAGTAAAAGGAGCTTCTATGCATCCAGTAATTATATCTTTATCTCCAAAACAAGCTAATAATGAGATATTGTCTTATAAACAAATGTTGTTGCACATGGTTCCTAGAGGATAAAATACCCCAACAAAGGGTTTTAAATCATAGTGCTAACCCTAAATTGTAAGGGTGTTAAAAATCTAGATGAAGTTTTAATTCATGAAACTATGACTAAGGGTGGAAAAATAGTATCATAGTTTGAAATAGTTTTAGGGGATTGGATTTTTATGTTCTTATATTTTATGGTAGAATAGGAGAGCTTATCTTATGTTGGATAAAAATATTCTTTATATACTCTAATTATTGGTATTTCTCCTTAGGTTTGGGGATGACACTATGTTCTCAATATTTGTTGAAAGAAATCATATTGTTAAATATATGGGCCCTACTTGAAAATAATAGATTATTGGGAAAAAAGTTTCCAATGGGGCTGGATTAATCGATGTTTAAAAATTATTACTGGAGATCCAAATTTTACCTTGGCTTCCTCTAATGTTTGGGGGCCTACTACAAAAGTATATTTTCCTTCTCCGTATTTCTTGAGGAAACATGAAGAACTTGGGTTGATTGATATTGATCCTGCAGAACGTAATCCCACCTAGAGAAAAAAAAGGAATAGAGAGGAAACAATATCTAAAAGGATTAATAGGTTTCTTATTTCAAAAAGTTTCCTTGATGAACACGTTAGGCTTAGACAATGGGTTTCGTATTGGGGGGACTCAAATAATTCACCTATTTTTATTGAATTAGATCCAACGAAGAAGAAAACCTTCTATTCTATTTAGACTAAATATGCAGTGATTGAAGAAGGATGAATATATCAATTAAATAAAAGATGTATGGATTCCTTTTATGTCCCTTCTAGCGAGTCAATTGTGATATAGTTTGTAAAGAATTTTAAAAGGGAAAATCATGCCTCTATTTATTGGTGTATATCAAAAAATACCATGGATGAAAAAATCCTTAGGGAGGTGGAGGATAAGTTAGAATAATTGTATTCCAATTATGTTTTGATTTTCTAAATGAAGCTACACAAATTGAGGTAAATTCTCTAGAAGAGAGGAAGAGAACTTTATTATTTGGAATATTTGGAAAAATAAAAGGCTTCGATATTAAATAGTAGGGAACTTTGGTTGCAATGTGGAGATAAAAAATACAAGTTTTTTCCATTGATATGAAAACTTCAAGAAAAAAATTAACACATATTGGAAGATATAGGTTCTATTCGAAAATTGCCTTTCTTTTTCCTTTGTTTTGTAAATCCACTATATAATAAAAATAAAAAATTAACTGAGGACATAAGTAAAAAAGACTCGTTAAAAACCTTACACAAATTCTATTAAAATAAGAGTCTGGGTCTAATGCAAGTGGAGTTTTTTCTAGGGTGTCAAATCTTATTTCAAAGAGGACATAAGAAATACAATAGAGTAATCATGATATTATAGGATGATATTGTTAGGATTTAATGCAAACTTTATTTATCTTATACGAAATCCGGATAACCCTTCCTCTTTCAAAAATTTCAAGATTATTTCCCTATACAATTGCATGTACGAAATAATATCAAAGGTTATTGTGAGAAGGATGAAGGTCCTTCTATCAAACATTGCATTGTTTCTAAAGAACAATTTGTTTTTTTGAGTGTATACATATTCATGAAGCTATTGGTGCGGCATAAGAGAATATGCATACTATACAAGTAAAGAATCTCAAGGATTTTTTGGTAAAGGTTTACTTGTATAAGGATTATGATAGGGTTAGCTAGATCTACCTAGTGTTACTTCTTATACGTTTAGGATTTTGTGAAAATTTTGTGACTTGCGTTATGAATTGTGCTTCTTAACTCTCTTTATCAGTGCTTATTAATGGCGAGCAACAACTCCATTTTCTAGACCAGAAATGGGTCTTAGATAGGGTTTCACCCTTCCTTCTCTATTATATTTCCAATTGTAGATTAAGGCCTTTGTATATCCTTGAAGGAGCCACTCAGGGATGGAAATTTGAAAGGAATAAAAGTTGTAAATTCTTTCTTATTAACTCATCTTATTTTAGTCAATGATATATTGATTTTCTATTATGATTCTACAAGGAATGTTTCCAATCTTAAGGAAATTATAGATATATTATTTTTTTCCACAAGAATTCAGATAAATATTGAAACATGTTTATCATCTCTTTATTTAGTATTCTTTATGAAAACAAAGATTATAAGATTTTTATTCTCCCATTCCAACAATCAAATTTGTAGAAAGCTTTGAAGTAGTTTGGATTTCTTCTCAAGTGAAATGAATATCAGAATAATAATTGGCAATGGTTGATTTCTAAACTAGAGAAAATATTAAATTTGTGGTGTAATAAATTGATATCTAGAGGACAATCTAGGTTAGTATTAGTTAAAGAAATATTAGAGGCCATTCCTATCTATGCAAAAGGTGTACTAGAATCGATTATAAGGTTGTGTTTAATATTTATTTGATCAAGGCATATAGACAAGAAAGGGTTTCCTTTGGTAAATTAGAATAAACCAATTGTTCCTAAAGCTCTATGGGACTAGTGTCTCAAAAAAGTCTTTTTATTTTCTAAAGCATTGGCTATGTAAAGTCCTTGGAGGATAATTTAGAAGAATTTTTTATGGTGAAAAGTGGTAAGTGAGAAATGAATGTCTCCTAATCCAATACCTAACTAGATAAGAATCCCTATTAAGAGTCTTAAAAATGTTTCTATTAATTGGAAAGCTATCGTAGTAATGTTTCCATTGGTAGGCAACTAGTTGATTTAGAGGGTAGGTAGAAGAACTATGATGAAAGAGGGGTAGATACATGGATTAGTTGTGGAGAAGAATATAGGATCCCATATCATATTATTTTACCCTTAAGATCTAGAGGTATTATTATCTTGTCTCAAGTAGTTGATAAGAATATATCTACTATCTAGCATCATGAATATATTTCTTTCAAAAACGGGGTTAATACTTAGAGGGTTAATACTTAGAGAGGAGGATTATGTCATTTGGGATCATTATATTTACAGGCTCAAATCTAGTTATTTTTATCTAAAGGATGAGGAGGATACTCAAGTTTGGTCATTGAATCCTTCAAGGGATTATACTCAAAAGTATAGTTGCAAGGAACTTGGTTAATAGGGGGACTTGGAGCCATATAAATGGTGTTGGAAGAATATTTGGAGGTTCAAATTCCCCTCTAAATATTGTATAGTCACATGGCTTTTACTTAGTAATAATTTTCTAAGATGGGATATCTCAAAAAAGATAAATACACATGGTCCTAGATGGTGTAGTTTCTCCAAGGAAAATGATAAAAATAACTATAAAATTATGATGTCTTCTGCATTTTCTAAATAGGTTTAGATGGAGATCAAGTGTGTCACAAGATTTAGAGATGTTTGGACATGGGATACAATAGAAAAAGGTCTTAGGAGGTGGTGTGAAAATGAAACTTCAAATACATATGGAACATTACCTTTAATTGTGACTTGGGTCATTTAGTTGGAAATAAACTTCAATATATTTGAAGTTAGGATGTCTCTACCTTGTAATGTGTAGTTTAGGGATTGAATATTCTAGCATTTTTCAATCATGTAAATTTCCAAGGTGGTTTATAGAAGAAAATATTGATAGAAGAGGAACTTGAACCTAATTTAATGGTTCATATCAAGGTGACCCTACAATGGGAGGATTATGGGGGATATTGTTTTTATCTGACACACATACCCTATGATTCAAATCTAGGTCTGAGGAAAAATAATTTTTCATAACATATGACTATGAAGATTTTACTTTGGTAGTAGAATATAGTAATCACATATATAGATATTTGATGATTCTCTTCTTGTGATCAATTGGCTTAAGAAGGAATATATGTTAAGGAACTTCACACTTTAGGCACTATTTGATGAGATTTTAGGTATACAAGAAGGTTTCACTTCTATTTCTTATAACCATATCTTCAGAGAAGGGAACCAAGTGGAAAACAATTTATCAAAGGAGCTATTTCATTTAGTTCATAGATTTTGGATCATCGTAGAAGATTAGAATAAGCTTTGCAATGAATTTCAACATGCATTTTTTTTAAGGACATTTTATTTCATCATTTTTTCATAGATCACCTTATATTTTGCAATGAATGTCAACATTTTTTTTTAAAGGACATCTTATTTCATACTTCATTTTTAAGACATCACCTTGTATTTTTTTTAAACATCTTTTGGATTAACTTTGTATAAGGAGGTTTTCAAAGGATTTTCTATTATGTAGTTGTATAGGTCTTGCAGCTTAAATGCTTTACATCGTTTTGTAAATGTATGGAAAGTAAGATGTGATTATCTTTTGTTGATTATAATTTTTGGACATTTTTTTTTGTTAGTGTTTATGTTTGTGACCTCATAATTTTTTTTTATGAATGTTGCATAGCATCTTATCTATGTAATTTTAATCTTTTTAATAAAATTTTGATTTTTTTCTATAATTTTTTTTTATGTAATTGTAAATTTTCTGAATGATTTAATGTAGAATATTTTTTCAATTTCACAATATACTCTAATGCGCATATTTAACATGATAACAATAACTATCACTTAATACAAATTCTGTATTTCTTTGTGATGACATTATTTCCTAATATTTAAAAGGAGATATTAACTTATATAAATGATTTTATTTTTTATAAATATAATTTTATTATCAAATAGTTTGATCCAATGCTTTTATAAAAGTATTTGTTAGGACTAAGATGAATATTTTTTTTGTTGAAGAGAGGGAACATGTTCATAACAAGCCTGTGTTATGAATGAGACTATTGAAAATAACCTTTAAGGATAGAAAATAACACTTTTTTATGAAATTAAGAATACATATGTATGATTTTGAATTTGTGGAAAGGTAGAGTTATTTAAAAATAATGTTTTAATTTATGTTTTTTAAATTTTTTATTTTGGCATTAGTATTGTAATATACATCAAATCAAGAGGGGGTAGGGTATGTATACCTTCATAGATTTTACTAATCAAATCGTTAGACGGAGAGGGGTCCCTTATCCCACAAACAAAAGGATCTCATACACCAATTTGGTATGACTTAAGAGTGACCTTAAAAATAAATATTATTATTTAAAAAGTTTGATATTATTAAATAAACTAAATATAATATAAAAATTTCATTGATAATTAATGATTAATAAAATACACCAATTTGGTATGACTTAAGAGTGACCTTAAAAATAAATATTATTATTTAAAAAGTTTGATATTATTAAATAAACTAAATATAATATAAAAATTTCATTGATAATTAATGATTAATAAAATGTTAAACATAAATTAATTAAGTAAAATATTTAAATCACATAAATATCTATGATAAAATAAAATTATCCCTATTTTATCATCATTTCACTTTATTATAATAAAATCATACTTTAAAATAATCTATTTTTATTATATGTTTAATCATTATATACTTAAAAGTTTAACGTACTCTTTATTTTGGCACCCTTAAGAAGAGGGTATTGTAATTTAAAGTTTCAGTATTATTAAATAAAATAAATATAATATAAAAATTATATTTATAATTAATGATTAAAATATTAAATATAAATAAATTAAATTAAATATTTAATTATCAAAAATTTCAATAAAAATAAAATTATTTATATTATATTGATTTTATTATAATAAAATTTTATTTTAAAATAATCTAATTTTTATTATATTTCCAATTTTTATATACTTAAAATTATAATAAAATCATATTTTAAAATAATTTAATTTTTATTATATCTCTAAATTTTATATACTTAAAAATTTAACGTAACCACTTTGATATTCTAACAAATTTCCTGTTTTATTTGTATGTTTTCTCTATTACACTATACAACATATTCCAATAAAATAAAATTATCCATATTATATCATTTGATTTTATTATAATAAAATTCTATTTTAAAATAATCTAATTTTTATTATATCTCTAATCTTTATATACTTCAAAATTTAACGTAACCACTTTGATATTCTAACAAATTTCTTGTTTTATTTGTATGTTTTTTCTATTTCACTATACAACTTATTAATAAATTGTTTTGCATGTTTCCTCTATTACAATATAAAACATATTAATAAATTAATAATATTAAAGAGGATTGACACATAAAAAAATATCTTTAAAATATGTCTATAATTTAGATTAATAATTAAATGAAAATTAAACTTTATACTAAATCCTCAATTTTATGTTTCCTCTATTTTATTAGACTTTGAGGTGTAGAATAGTCATTCTGTTATATGAAATCACTAGTTCTAAATTCTCAAATACCTTTGTATGTCTGATGTTATAATGCCAAGCGAGTAAGTATCCAATTAATTGTTGATTTTTTAGTAAGAAAAACAGCATGTTATTAACTAAAACTTCATCCATTTAAAACTTTACTAAGATGTTAGAGAACATATCATTAGGACAAGTAGATTTCTTGAATGATACTTGACAAGTTGGATGCTTGATAAGTTGATAGGATGAGTGATCCTAATGGATAAAAATATCTATTTTCTCCTTAAAAAAAATTATAAGTTTAAATTCAAAAAAATAAAATATGTATATGTCTTTAAACTTTATCAATTAAATAATTGGGAAATTATTATTATGGAAATTTATTTTTAACTAAACCTTATAAATTAAAACATTTTTAAATTTTACCAATCAAATAACTGAAAAATTTTCTCCTAAAAAAATCATAAGTTTAAATTAAAAAAAATAAAACATGTATATCTCTTTAAACTTTATCAATCAAATAATTGAGAAATTATTATTATGAAAACTTATTTTTAACTAAACCATATAAGTTAAAACATCTTTAAACTTTACCAATCAAACTTCACCAATCAAATAACTGAAAAATTATTATTATAGAAATTTATTTTTACGTAAGTTAAAACATTTCAACATTGCTTTTTTAAATACGGTGTTTAAAATGACATACAGTACGTAACCGTTGCGCCATCTTTCATACATGAGTGACTAGTGACGGATAATAATCCACAGTGCTTTACTTTATAGAGTAAAAAACACAGATATAGAGCCATTCTCCAGTGGATGAAGGAAGAATTGGTGCTGTGAAGAACATGATCAAGTCGTTATCATGAAGTGTATATCGACATTAAAAAACCTGGTTATGGCATGCTAAATCGATTTGGCAGCCATTAGGAAGTTTCCTGACACTTTCCTGCCGTGATGAGGGGCGGCATTCATGCTTTCTTGAAGATATCGATTGAAACATGGGACGGCTTTGTCTCCACATGAATAGTACTTCAGGAGATTCCCCTGTTAGCTCCCTGTTCATGTCTGAGAGCTCAGATCTGACTTTTCATATATGTGTTTTTCTTGGATACCAAAGTGTTCTCTGGAGAACTTGATCAGCTTCATTAATGGCAAGTTCATAATGTGCTGTGGGTTTCATGAGGATGGGATATTGCTTGAGTGTGGGCAGTTGTTCCCCTGTCTGTGACTGTGAAGAGCGCCCGTCATTTGGTAGAGATCCGTATATGAATACGCGCAGCAACAAGCTGTGGCAATGGTGGCGGCGTTGGATGAGAGACAAGAACGGCTGCCTGTGCAGAAATATTAAGATGTGTAAGGAAGATATTGACATAGGATATGATAAAATCAGTTGGAGGCATCTGTCATTGAAACTCAGAGCCGAATCCAGAAAAATGGTAGCTACAAAGCCACCTCAGGGATTCAAATACGATGCTCGAAGCTATGCTCTAAACTTTGATGATGGATGCTGGAAGCAGCTGGATGAGCATCGTTTGGCTTGCAGTGCACCCAGTACTAGAGCTTGAAAACTCCATTCTTAGTTCTACTAGTTCCTTATGCGGATACAGAATATGATTACGAATTACAGAAGTAAACTTTTCATTGCATCCATCCGTTAGGGCTGATCTCGACATCGGTATTCCTTCTTGTTACAAGCATTCTTACATTGAATGCATTTTATCTTTCCAGCTTAGGGTTTTTTATTCAGCTTTTATTATACAAAAGTTTTGTTTATTGGAGGTATGTTTGATTTGATTTGAGTGCATGACACTGACACAGAGTAGTGATAATGGGGGAGGTCTATTAATTTGTATTAAAAAACGACCATAATAATAAAACTAGTATCAATCTATTTTATTATTCATTTATTATCTCCCTTAAATCAGAAATCAGAGAAATCAATAATAACAACACAGGTATAAATCACAATAATATAAAGGAAAAATATAAATCCATTTAAATTTTGATTTGATATACTATATTTATGCAGAAAGGTGTATACCTATTGATTATGGGCACATTTAATAGATTTTTAGTGCTTAATCAGTTTTGTATGGACAAGATTAAATATTGATGGAATATTCTTAGTAGTCCCAATAAATCAATGGTTGTGATTTCAACCACTAACTCAACTCACTATTATAAAGACATTAATGTACATGTCCAATCCTTAGTGTAGTGGGCGTTTCTCTTTCCCGGCTGTTCAGGTTTTGCAAGCTTTATTTAATACTGCTAGATCCAATTTATCCCGAGACAACAATAAAACAAGTATGACAGTTGCAGCTAATCCGAGGCGGTTCTCTTTCCCTGCGGTTCAAGTTTATTTTAAAGCTGTGTTTTATTTTCTGGACGAGCCAAAACCATGCAACGTTCACCAGCCACGAATTTGTGGCTATGCTAGTTATATTTATTTCTTATAAATTTTTACATTATATTTATCATCAAATCTATTAATCCCAGAATTTCTAGTTGATTTGGGATAAATATTCCTGAAAAAAATTCATCATTTAGTAAAATCTTTATTCTAGTGCTTTAAAAAAAATGTCCCCAGATACTTGTTTTTTAAATTTTCGACATATGAAACCAGTATTTTGAAGAATTTTCAGGAGATATCATATATAGTTTTAAATGGACGTTTAGAACGAAACTACTGTGGTCCATCCTCAACAAAAATTATTAGTAAGATGGATCACAATATTTTCATAATCTTAAGCTTATGCCATCAGTATTAAGAAGAATTTTCAGGTCAATATTAGGAAGAATTTTCCGCAGATGTGATTTAGGAAGAATTTTCAGTAGATATGATTTAGAACCAAACTATTATGATCCATTTTCAACGAAAAATTCTTTGTAAAAATAAATCACAATAATTTAGTGTGAAATATCTGTTGATCTAAAACCTCAATTTAAAAATAGATGCTAAAAAATTACTCAATCAATACTCCTAAGTTTGTTTATCATTCTTCACACGTGACACATAAAAAAAATTAAAATATATATTATATTTTCTTAATATCTCTCGACACTTAATACATCGGATTAAAATTAATACATTTCGAATTAAAATCGATATATAATGTTCTCATGCAGAAAAAGCACAATCGTGATAACTTGGAGAAATATTGAAATTCGAAGGTCAAGATATCAACCAGGTTTTTGGTTTTATTGTCTAGTTTTTCATAAGTTTTTTCTTCTCACTAGTTTTACGGAATTTGACTGTTCGCAATGAACGTCTGCGTTACATATGAATGTTTATGGTACAGTGATACGCTCTATCAACAAATGTATTCATTCATTGTCTGGAAAATTATAACTAGCACAGCAGTAAAATAGCTGCTGGTGACCGCCTAAAGGTTGAAAAGATGAAACTAATCCTTAAAAGAATATATTAAATTTTATTATCTATTAACAAATAAACTGTTGGGCTTCATTTATCTGGTGTTAATATTTTAATTTATGTTAATCACTTAAGTGGCAATCGGTTAGCTATCAAAGTAAATTTTAAATATGATTAGGTAAATGTAAACATAAACTGATGTCTTTATAATAGCTAGGAAGTTAATGATTGAAATCACAGCCATTTATTTTGTGTGACTACTAAGAATATTCCAGCCATATTTAATTCTGTCCATAGAAAACTTACTAGCAACAACCACATTAAGTAAAAAGTGGTTGATATACGCCGATCGGTGCCATTTTCCACTTTTTCTAATTAATGGCACCCCCTATTGGAATCGGTGGATTAATCAACCTTTTAATCAAAAATTTCAATCGTAGGGTTCGCAATTGAAGATTCTAGCATATTCTTCGTCGTCCTCTCTAATCAATGGATGAGATTTTGATAAATTAACTTCCGCTCATTTATAAAGACGTCCGTTTATGTGATTACTTTTTCACATTTACTAGATAAAATTAAAAAATTACTTGCTCATCACCAGATTGCCACGTTCAGTGATTAACAAATAACAATAGTGATTAAGAAACTGGACAGATACGTATGGGCGCGAATTAAAACGTTTTACAGTGCGCCGTCATTTTTTTACCAGGGCGGATGCTTATGGTCACGTGTAAAATTGGAGTAGGTTATCGTATAATTACAGGTGTGAGAATGTGGAAAATTGGAATAGGTTATCGTATATTGCTTCCTCTACCCACGATTCTGCTTCCGCTTTTCAATTTCATGCGAGGTTTGGCCTGCGTTTAAATATAAACATTAAATAAACGCTAGCATGAGCTGTTGAGGGTTTTAAATAATATTAACATTGCTTCCTCTGATTTGTCCTGCGTTTAAATATAAACATTAAATAATATCGCTCCCATTGATTTGTCTGATTTTTTTATTTTAATAATATTGCGTTTAATATTGCTTAAATAATATTGTGTTTAAAAAATATTGCATTTAAATAATATTGAGTTTAATAATATTGCGTTTAATATTGCTTAAATAATATTGTCACAGTTTGAAAGTGGGTTATGTTCGTGACATTGCAACTTCGGGAAATGTTTCTCTCATTTCAATATTGTTTTATGTTTTTCACATTGGCACACTGGGTTGCATACATCACATTGCGACGATGTGTTGTGTTTGTCCCATTGGAACATTTAGAAATGCCTATGATAATGTGACGTCATGACGTGTGCACCGCATTGCAACGTGAAGATATATTCGTCTCATGATATACCTATGTTTATTACATTGCGATGTTCATTTATGTTTGTCAAATTGTTATAAAAATTCTATGTTCGTAAAATTACAACGTTCATAAATGTTCATGAGATTTCAATGTCCCTATATGTTCGTCACATTGCGATGTTACTGTGTTTGGTAGATTGCAACATCACTATGATCGACACATTGCGACGTTTGGGCGCATCTTTTGATCTAGCCGAGTTTTGTCATTTTATTCAGAGATATCATAATATAAACTCTACAGTTCTTTGTCGCATTTATTATTTGTATGACCATCTATATGTTGTAAAAAATTGATCTTACACACACATTAGGAGTGTTTCCTAGACTGGCCAAGTCAGGAACATTACAAATGGGTTACACATCATTTATTTTTTTTCTACGATAAAAACAAGTTATCTCTCTCATACTTTCTTTTAATTATTTATATAGTTTCTTTTATACATAAATCTCACATCTCATTCTCTTGTATATAAAGAGATTATACAAAGAGATTTCTATTTCTATTTAATCAATACATAGTATTATTACTTTTATTTATTATAAGTCTGTTTTGAATGTCAACATATGGTGACATTAACATTACTTAACATCTTTTCCACATTGATATCAACACAAATCACTTAAATCCTCTTTTTGTTAAGTGATTAGCTATTACAAT
>ML779570.1:438408-453951 GCA_009831015.1 Picea engelmannii
AATCTAGTTGTTATCTAAAAATTAAATATTATTAATTAATTTTTCAAGTGACATATATTAAATAGATTTGCTACTCATTCCATGATTATCTTCAACTTTATTTCAACTTTTAAAAGTATCAATTTTCATTCTCTCTTACTTTTAAGTTATGCATAAATAATACATGGTTTCAAATGTTTCATATTATCTTAGTTTTTCATTTTGAACTACATACAATCAATAACAACAACCACTTTATAAAAGTGGTTGATATAGATGGATATACCCCATCAATTTTAAAATATATAATATTAAAATAAAATAAAATAAAAAGTTATTTATATTAATAAAATATTGCTAAAAATTACATAATTAATTATATTTAATGTTTATTTATATTTATATTAATCAACAATACTTAAATAATATTTAATGTTATTCTTATTTTTTCTTATTTAATATTATTATTATTTAATGATTAATGATTAATGATTATTCTTATTTTTCTTATTTAATGTTATTCTTATTTTTTTTATTTAATATTATTCTTTTTTAATGATTAATGTTTTTTCTACTCTCAATAGCTTAAAACAACTTATTTAAACACAATATTATTTAAGCTCAATATTATTTAAAAGCAATATTATTAAGCAATATTAAACGCAATATTATTAAACCCAATATTATTTAAATGCAATATTATTTAAGCAGCAATATTATTAAACGCAATATTATTTAAACACAATATTAATCAAAGGAAGCAATGTTATTAATCAGAGGAAGCAATGTTAATTTAATGTTTAAAAGGAAGCAATGTTAAAATAAAAAAATAGACAAATCAGAGGAAGCAATGTTATTTAATGTTTATATTTAAACGCAGGCCAAATCAGAGGAAGCAATGTTAATATTATTTAAAACTCTCAACAACGCATGCCAGCGTTTATTTATTGTTTATATTTAAACGCAGGCCAAACCTCGCATGAAATTGAAAAGCGGAAGCAGAATCGTGGGTAGAGGAAGCAATATACAATAACTTACTCCAATTTTCCACATTCTCACACCTGTAATTATACGATAACCTACTCCAATTTTCCACGCGGTCATAAGCATCCGCCCTGGTAAAAAAATGACGGCGCACTGAAAAATGTTTTAATTCACATCTAATCACTATTGTTATTTGTTAATCACTGAACGTGGCAATGTGGTGATGAGCAAGTAATTTTTTAATTTTATTTAGTAAATGTCAAAAAGTAATCACATAAACGGACATCTTTATAAATGAGCGGAAGTTAATTTATTAAAATCTCATCCATTGATTAGAGAGGACGACGAAGAATATGCCAGAATCTTCAAACGATTGAAATTTTTGATTAAAAGGTTGATTAATCCACCGATTCCAATAGGGGGACGCCTATCGACTTAATTAAACACTAAACCCCTATTAAATATGCTCATTGTCAATAGATGTACGCCTTTAGGCGTAATTATCATTATCCAAATCATTTCGGATTTACATTTATTAGATAAGGCTTGTTGATTCATCCACCATGCACCTAGCATTTTTATGCGCCTTCTCTTCAAATTCTTCTTTCATTTTATCCATTTCAGTACCTTCTCTTTAAGATCTGTATACCTGGGAAAGGCAACGAGCAAGGAAGACGTTTTTATCCATTTTATCCATTTCAGTACCTTCTCTTTGAAGACGATCAAAGTGAAGCCTGTTGCGCTCACGTGCGACTGGTATGGCGTTAAAAAACTTAAGATATTATGTATTTTTTCATATTTATGAAATGATTCACCGGATGGGGTGATTGTCAGTTCGATTGATCACGAGGGAAGCCCGATCGAAGAGGTGCCTCAACCGAGGAACCAAATGGCTGCGGGCTTTCCAGCGTCGTCCCACACCCATCACTCAAGATTCAGCTCCGCACGACACCCCTGTACATGTCGAGGTCTTTTCGCGGTTACATAGGCGGGAGGGTGATTATTATCAGGTGGACGCAGAGAACAGTCTCACACACATCTCGTATTAGCAAGATGGTCGCAACGTCTCTAGGTTCAGAATCAGCATTAGAAATGGAGGTGGGCAGGGTCATTCGGCCATGGAGTGGCAGCATTGCATCATGACGAACAGGAACCAACTTATGCAAACCATCTCCTCCCTCATGATGAGCTCAGTCATGGATGTTGATTTGGGTAACTCCAACGGTTACTTTCTGAGTTTGAACGTGTTGATTTGGGTAACTCCAGCGGTTACATTCGGAGTTTGAACGTGTTAAATTGGCTCTGCTAGGGCAGAGATTCAGGTTCATCCTTTCTAGGATACACTGAGTACTCTCCCACTGCTCTTAACTTTGTTGTTATTCTTTTCTTCCTTGTTATCAGTCTCGAAATAGCCTTGAGAGGAAGGAACACATCTCGTCCTCACGCTGCACAACTCTCCAGTGCTGCGAAAGCGGTCATTGACGCAGCCGAATTCTATAAGGATTATGTCGCAGAAGAAGATAAGTCTGGAATGACAGAATTTGAGGACCAAGTCCGTCAAATTAGGGAATTCCATGGTGATGAGGAGGTGGAGGCTCAGGTTGGAAGCTTCATCCCTCACCTCGGTTGTAATACATTTGTTTGTCATAGGTGAGGTAATTAAAGATGACATCTGATCACTATGATATGCTATTGGATGACTGTAATGAGTAAGAACTGTGCCCACGACATAGTCGGACGCATCGGTCTCAATCTCAAAAGGTTGTTGCAGATTGGGTAAAACGCTTGTTGTCGTGACTTTCTCAACACAAATTTTTCATTTCCACCACTTTTAGGTACTTGGATGAGGGCCCATGTAATATGGGAGAATCCCAATACGAACCTACCATAGAAATTGGCAAGTCCTAAGAAACTTGGAAGCTCACTTAGTGTGGTCATGGATAGCTAGTCAAGAATGACTTGGATCTTGGCTGGATCCACATATACACCATGCTCATCAACAATGTTGTTGGGACCCAGAAATCTCCCCTTTTGACTATATTTTTTTCCCTTTCAACCTTAACATTTCTATGCTAAATGCATACTTTAGTGCTTGCTAAGACCCTTTTTCCCAAGGTATGAATCATTAATCTTGCTTTGATATTATTATTTACTTCACACGTTTGATTGGTAGTATTTTTCATATTTTACCCATAAATGTGCAACTAATGATCAAAATGTGTAAGAGAACCAAGACTTGAAGAAAGATCGTTGGTGTTACACTAATTGTTACAGCTGTGCGCTAGTCCTGCATACTGTTACACGACTACAACAACTGTGCACCTTTCCTCGAAGTTGTCACACTTGTTGCAATAGACAGCCACAAATCCTGGAAGCTATTACACCAACTGCAACAGATGTGCACCAATCCTAAAAGTTGTTAAACTCGCTGCAACAGATGGCCATTGATCCTGAAGGCTGAATTCTGAAGATTGATCCTCTGTTGTTATACGTCTTGGCTCACGTTGATTATTTTCCTGATTTCGTGAATATGACAGATCTCTTGTATCTTACGAACAACTTGAGAATCTGAGATTCTCAAGGTTGTTCTGAGTCCGTTTTGAACTGAATGGCTATATCTTTAAATAACATAGCTTTTGTAATCATTGATACTGAAATATAGTTGTGGAATAGAGAGTGAAGAAAGAGCATATTGTATCTGAACCCTTTTTTTGAATCAATAAAGAAGTGCATTGAGTTTCTTTAGCCTACTATAGCCTATTTTCGAGTGGATTCGGTGAGAAGGAAAGGGCCCACCTTCCTCACAGACTTCCCTCTATTTTGATGTTTTAGATTAACTGCTTTGATTTGAATTATTTATCTGTTTAGCATTTCTAAGAATACATTTATTGTTACAGTTGAGTTATTTCTTGTTAAATGTGCATCAGTGAGTCTCATGAGAAGTTAGAGTCAATTGTTGAATACTAGTGGATATTTGTTTTCCCTTTTTTTGTGTTAGATTAAATCTTAGTTTTCAAGCAAAAGAAAAGTGTGAATTCCCTTTCTGCAATTAAGTAGGTTTCCCTTCTGCAATAAGAACATAATTCCCTTCTGCAAGAATAAAACAGAAAATTAGAATAAAACAGATAATCCAGGATTCTTATGCACTCATCAAATTAGATTTCAATTATGCAAGTGTGATTTCAATTCTGCAATAGTAGATTAGAACTCCAGTTGTGTCAGCAACTTGTGTTAGTGTTCAATTTTCAAAACTATGTTTCTTTCAATATTGCAACTTGATTAGTGTTTTCTTTAACCAATCTAGCATAGACTGTGCACAATTATCTTGCAATAACAAAACTTCTCTGGGTTTGACAATTTATATTGAACACATTAATTATCTATTTATTTAGACAATTAAAGAGCCCAACATTTTGGCACCGTTGCGGGGAAGATAATTAAAGATTCTTGTAAGAACATTAGTTTTCTTTTCTTAGGAATGATTAATCTGCATGAATCAAAGAACAAGAGGACGTATCCCCAAAAATACTAACCCTACAGGTACCAGGGGATGTGGAGGAAGGAACCCTGCACCGGGAAGGCCAACCTTTGTTGATGATATTATAGCTAGAGCAGATTCTTCTTAAGGATCTATCTTTCACCCTTCAAATCCTCCAAAGAGACATATTCCTCAGTCATCAGAACTAACCCATTTTGAGACATTGTTTTTATCAGGGGCTGAAGCTAAAGATTTGTCACCAAGAAATCAACAAGCAACACTGGAGAATATTGAACATCAAGGAACCGTAGTTCGGAACAGGAAAACCTAGAAGTAGCAGTTTATTAGATCAACGAACAGATAGTCACTAAAGAAGAGTGGGACATTGTCCATATTGAGTGGAGAGAAAGAAAACATATGGAAAATCAAGGAGACATTGAAGAAGAGTTCCACCGTGAGAATCCACTAAACAACGAAGATCAGGAAAATTATGAAAACACAATCTCTACCCTCGTCTTTCCTATTTCTGATATTCTCACTCCAGGGATGGCTCCTATGAAAAACATACCTCTCTCATCTCTGCCAAATTTTCATGGATTATCTATAGAGGACCCATATGAGTTTTTGTTTGAATTTGATATTCTATGTAGAAGCTATGACTACACTACCATTGCGCAGAAGCTTAAATTGTTTCTAGCTACATTGAAGGGTAATGCGTTAAGATGGTTTATGAGCCTTGGAGGAGAGAATATTTCAACATGGAGACAAATGAGACAACTTTTCCTGAACAAGTACCAAGATTACTGTCGAACAAGGGAACAAAGAGAGGAATTGTTCAAAATGTCTCAGAAGGAGGACGAGACCCTTGAAGATTTTATGGAGTGACTCTAGTATAATCTACAAAGGTCTGGACATATGGATGCGAGTATGGACATTCTGAAAACTATTTTGCTAAAAGGAGTTAGAGATGACTGTTTAGATATGCTGAATATGATGGGAAAGGGAGATATATCTAAGGAATCCTATGATGACATTGTAAATCTTTGTAAGAGATGCTCTTGAGGATCTGTAAGGAGTAAGTCAGCTACTAGGGATACCACTTTTTCAAGGGTATAGAAATCAGCCAATGGAGGGGCAACAAGAGAAGAAATAGGTAATCTGTTAGAAGATTTCAAAACAGATATGATTAACTCTTTTGCTTCACAAATTGATACTCTACAGATTAAACAGAAACAAAAAGAAGCAGAAAAGGCATTTTCCATTTTCTGTCTGAAGTGTAGAGACAAACATCCAAAAAGGGAATGCCCACTGAAAAGTGTTAAGGTATGTCTTATTTGTGAATTGGATCATCCCACTGACAAATGTCCCTCCTTAATAGGTGTAAAAGAATCAATGAAGGCTACTAATGAGGAAGCAGATGTTGCCTATCTAATTACATAGAGGAGACAATGGAAACCACGAGGTTAAGGTACAAACCCTCAATTCTCTCCTACAACACTTAATCATTGGAATAATGTAAACAACCAGCTTCAATGTGGCCAATTAAATGTCCCCTCTCCAAATCAGATTCCCACTCCTTATCAGGAATCTAATGTATGGTTACCTATGCCCCAACAACAAAATCACCATGGGCAATGGAACCCATATTGGAGAGGCCCTCAACAACAACATATTTATCAAAACCAACACCAATCGAACCCCTATCAACAACAGTTCCAACCTCAGTACCAGCCGTAACAACTATAGTTACCTCCCAATTCCCCAAAGAACAATCCTCCCTTGTGACCTTAGATGCCTATGCAAACTAACTGAAATCCAAATAATAAGGTCTTTCAAAATATTGATATACGCAATGTGCCAGCTCTATCTATTACTCCTATGACTTGTGATGAGATAAAATTGAGATCAGGGAGAATAGTCGAGCCAATAATTGAAGATTCTCCATCTTCAGAATCAGACAAGGAATCGGGGGAAAAACCATCTATTGATACATAATAAATTAACCAACCTATTATAGAATTATCAGACCCCCCATTCCCTGAAAGACTGGAAATTACCAAAACTATGGAATTACCATCCTTCAATCTCTTAGGAGAATTGCAAAATCTGCACGTCAACATTCCACTATTGCAAGTGATTAGGGATGTCCCTATTTATGCCAATACTGTGAGAGACCTCTGTATCAAACATTCTGGAAAGAAACCTAGGGACCCCCTCACAGTACACGTAGTGGGAGAATTGTTTAAACTGATGTTAGGAAAAACCCCACCTATTAAATATGGCAACCCAGGAAACCCTACAGTCACTGTCGAAATTGGAAAAATATTTATTTCCCATGTGTTAGTTGATTTAGGGGTAGCAATTAACATTATGCCAATAGAGACTACACAATTTTTGCAAATCATAACGTAAGTCTGATCTACTCCTACTATTTTAGAATTAGTTGATCGTTCTACTATCATAACAGAAGGAGTAATCAATGATCTAGTTATCTTAGTTGATTCATGGGAGTATCCTATCAATTTTGTTGTATTGCAACCCAAACCCCATTTGGGAGGCCACCCTCTAATTCTAGGAAGACCTTGGTTAGCTACAATTGATCCTTTCATTGGCTGTAAATATGGTTCAATGACCATCTCTGATGGTTATGACACCAAGAAACTTACCCTTTATCCTCATGCTACACCCAGTGTGGAACTTGAAAATTCTTTATGGATGGACATTGAGGATAAAAATTCTATGCATGTGTTAACCATAGGAAAAGACCTGAGTTTCAAAGATGAGATAGAGGATGAGTTAATCAATTGCTTTATCTGTGACCCCTCCGCTGTTACACAGAACACACACCAACTATTGAGTATAATCTTCGACCCTATTTCCTAGGAAGGAACAAGCCGAGAAACATTTTCTGAAACTGTTGTAAATCAAATCAATTCAGCTGAAACAACAAACGCTGAAACAAAAATTATCGAAACAACAATTACTGAAACAACTGAATTATTTCCTAAAGTCAGTTCAAAGATTATTGTTGTAGAAATCGATCCTAGAAAATCCCTAAACATCAATCATGATTTATCTTCTGCTGAAACTCGTCGATTGATGAAGTTATTGATTGAATATAAGGAAGCATTTTCTTGGGATTACATGGATATGAATGGAATTTCCTCTGAACTATTCACCCACCATATATACACCGAGGAATAATGTCGAGCCATTTTCCATCCCCAAAGGTGGATGAACCCTAATCTTAAAGAAATTCTTAAAGAAGAACTCCAGAAACTTCTCAATGTTGGATTCATCTACCCTATATCAGACAATGAGTGGGTTCCACCATTGGTTATCGTACCTAAAAAGAATGGTAAATGGAGAGTGTGTGTGGACTATAGAGCCTTGAATTAGGCCACACAGAAGGATCATTTTCCTCTGCCATTTATTGATCAGGTTCTAGACAACCTATCTGGGAAAATGTTTTTCTCTTTCCTAGATGGATTTAGTAGCTATAACCAGATAAAAATTGCTCCACAGGACCAAGATAAGACCACCTTTACCAGTCCTTGGGCTACGTTTTCCTACAAGTCTCTCCCATTTGGCTTGTGTAATGCACCAACCACTTTCCAGAGAGCTGTGATTGGTATTTTCTCTGATATGGTAAATGACTGTATGGAAATATTCATGAATTATTTTACACCTTATGGTACTAATTTCGTTGAAGATTTGACTAATCTGCAAAAAGTGATCAAAAGATGTATACAGTCTCATATTTCTCTAAATACAAAAATATGTCATATGATGATGAGCGAAGGTGTGGTGCTCGAACACTTCATTTCTTATGCATGAATTCAGGTAGACCCAGCCAAAATCCAGGTAATTTTGGACATTCCAACCCCATCAGCTTAGAAAGAGGTAATAAGTTTTTTAGGGAATGCTGGATATTACAAGAGATTCATTATAAAAAATTCCAAACTTGCCTCTCCCTTATTTTTTCTATAAACAAAATATGTTGATTTCTGTTGGACTAGCAATTGCAAGTTGTCTTTTGCAGCTCTGAAACATAAATTGTCCACAACCCCCATTTTGAGAGGGCCCAATTGGTCTCTACATTTTCACATTTCTTCAGATGCCTCATACACTGCAAGTGGTGAAGTACTTGGGAAATAGGAGGACATAGATCCTTATTCTATCTACTATATCAGCAAGAACATGGCTCATGTTGAGTTAAATAATATAGTTACTGAAAGAGAATTCTTGGCAGTAGTTTATGCGATCAGTAAATTCATGCATTATATCACTGGTTATCCTACTTTTATTCATACTAATCATACACCAATTAAATATCTGATGAATAAACCTATTACTAATTCCCGAGTAATAAGATGGTTGTTATTACTTCAAGAATTTGACATCACTATAGTAGATAGACCAGGAAAAGAAAATGTGGTTGTTGATTTTCTCTCAAGATTGCATATAAATTATGATGATTCACCAGTAGATGATTCATTTCCAGATGAACATTTGTTTGCAGTATATGCTCACACACCTTGGTATCCAGACAATGTTAATTATTTGGTTGCAAGGAAGGTACCTCCACATCTATCTCCAAGAGAAAGAAGGAAGATTATTCAAAAGAGTGCTCGATATAGTTGGATAGATGGATACCTTTTCTACACAGGCCTGGATCAAGAAATTAGGAGATGTGTTAGGGATGATGAAGTTTATGATTTTCTTAAAGCTTTCCATGATGGCCCTTGTGGAGGTCATTTTGCTAATAAAAGGATTGGGCATAAATTTTTG
The DNA here is from genome assembly GCA_009831015.1 of Picea engelmannii. Taxonomy (NCBI): domain Eukaryota; kingdom Viridiplantae; phylum Streptophyta; class Pinopsida; order Pinales; family Pinaceae; genus Picea; species Picea engelmannii. The sequence continues at coordinate 447,641 of ML779570.1, forward strand.
AGGATGGGCTATTTATGGCCCACAATATTTCAATATGCAAAGAAATATGTCCAAGACTGTGACAGTTGCCAACGCATGGGTTAGAAAAATCATAGGGATGAGATGCCCCTCCAGCCTCAAGTAGTGTTAGAGTCTTTTGAGAGATGGGCCATGGATTTTATAGGGCCCATTAACTCACCTTCTAATAAAAAAGTCTATATATTGGTCTACACAAATTACATGACCAAGTGGGTAGAGGAAAAAGAACTCATCAGGGCCTCAGAAGAAGTTGTCTTAGCATTCTTGTTTGAATATATCTTTGTTAGGTTTTGATTTCCCAGAGAATTAGTAACTGATGGGGGACCCCATTTCACATCACATAAATTTGAAGCCCTACTCAGTAAATATCATGTTTTGTATAGAACAACTTCTCCATACCATCCACAAGGTAATGGCTAGGTAGAAAGTACCAACAAAGTCATAGAATATTTTCTTACTAAGAGAGTGAGGGCACATCATAGGGATTGGTTTGACAGATTGCATGAATCTCTATGGGCTTATCAAACTACTTGGAGGAGCACAACTAGTTTTTCTCCTTATGAGCTAGTATATGGAAAGAGCCCTGTTTTCCTATTGAATTTGAAATCAAAACCCTAAGAGGTACATCAGTAGTCAATATCGACTTGAGTATGGCATAGAAGGCCAGACTGCAGTAGCTCAATGAGTTAGATGAGAAACGTTTGGACATTATTCATCAAACCACAATGATTCAATAGCAGAGAACAAAGTGGCATGACCGAGTCATCAAGAAGAAATTGTTCAAAAAGGGAGATTGGGCTCTATTGTATGATTCACACTTTAAAGAATTTTAGGGTAAGTTGTGTACATGATGGAAGTACCTTACAAGGTCGACACTGTTTTTCCCAATGGGACAGTCAGGTTGATCACTATTGATGGATCCAATACAAATTTGCATGCAAATGGTCATTGCTTGCGCCTGTATAGGCGTCCACTTTCCAAGACAGAATTTACATCTAGATGTACAACCAATACAGGTTATCAATTTTTGAAGGAAACTGAGCTTGCTCCTTCCCCTTCTATACCTTAGAATTTTCCGTTTTTGCAATAAAACCTTAGATATAAATAAATTCTGTGAAATTGATTTTTTCTATTCATTTTTTTTTCAAAATTTGTATGCTTCATTAATAAATTCATCCTAGGAAGGTATCAGGCAGTTACTTGTCTATAGATAGATTGAATAACATCAAGGTAGATTACAACAGAAGGAGCCAAAGGATTAGTTTCTGGAAGTTGAAAAACTTCCTAAAAACTAAGTGACTCTGTGTTCGGCAGGATTACATGTTGTTACACTTTTCATGTTGTTACACCATGTGTTGTAACATTGTTTTCTGACCACATGGACGATTTCCATGTTGTTACACCATGTGTCATAAAACCGTTTTCCGACCACCTGGCCGATTTTCATGTTGTTACACCATGTGTCGTAACACTGTTTTCCGACCACATGACTGATTTCCATGTTGTTACACCATTTGTTGTAACACCGTTTTTCGACCACCTGACTGATTTCCATTCTGTTACACCATATGTCGTAACACCATTTTCCAACCGCATGACCAATTTCCATGTTGTTACACCATTTTTCCTTGCATGTTGTTACACTCTTTTATGACAAATTGGCCGATTTACATGCTGCTACACGTAATTCCAGCATTCCGGCCAAAATATATGCTGATACACCTACTACTATTATTCCTTTTGGCTATTTTCTACATTTCTTCACCCATCTTCTTTAACATTTCTGTCATCTCTACATACGGAAACATAGTTGTTTTGCCAAGATTTTCGCCATTTTTTATAATTATTTCATGCTTTCTCTGTTCCAAAAAGGGTCACTTCATCATTACTTAACTCCACATCTGCAGCTTTCCAACTCTTCAACCACAGAAATGACTCCACTTATGCTCCACTTGTCATATCATCATTTCTCATGTTCCAGAGCCATCTCTCATTATTACAACTATTCCACACGGATCAAATAGCGATTGGATAGTGCAGTTACTTCGACAGATAAGTTTAGGCAGTAAGTTATGAGGTACAATACTAATCTTACGTGTCTAAGTGATATAGATATGAAAGAACGCTTTGATGCCTACCTTACGGTTGTCCTAAATTCGTTAAACTGCAAGCCAATCAGATTAGTTGGGGGAACAAAAAATCCAAGTTGACCTAACAGAAAAATCCCTTTTTGTATTTCACCTCCGCCACCTTTCAGCCATGCTTATTTTCATTGTGACACTGCACTCTTCATGAAAATGCATGTTCAACCTTGCTTTGTCTCTGGTTTAGGTGTCAGTTTCTCCTCCTAATTCACCATCGAATACAAACACAACGTCATGGGAGGAACGCCTGTGAGATATGAACCAGAAAATCTTGATGCATTGTTGTTGCACCTAGATGTTTATCAAATATTTTTGTAGGTTGGCTAGATTTCTTATTTTAATAAGCTGTAGGGGTTTAATGAAGAAAAATTCTTAGAGTTCAGTCAGAATCTCACAGACGACTATTCAATGGTGCACATAGTGAAGATTCCAATGACAAAAGAGAGCATAGCCGCTGTGACAAGGTTGCCAACCACAGGATCAAAATGGCTTAACAGGAAAGCACATATTCCTGAGGTACAGAAGGGTTTTCTCATGGGAAACAAGAAAGTACAGACCAAGGGCCAAGGTGAAAATGTAAGTTCCTTACCAGAGCCATGGGGGAAGGTATCAAAATTCGTAAAAAGGTATATCACATGCGAAGGGAGATATCAAGTTGTTTATTTTTCTGATTTTGTTCTATTGTCACATTTGATACATTAGAAGTTAATAAACATCCCTTATTACCTTCTTCATTCCTTTCATAATATGGCTCACTTTTTCAAGATATCCAAGCACCCCCTGAATTGTCTCTCCAATCACAGACTAATAGGATTGTTGATTCATAAAGGAATGGGAATTCCTAATGCTCCATTACCTGAAGTAGAAGAACAACCAAATCCTGCACCCATCGTTATTACCAATCCTGAACAACTAAGCCCAATTCCTATTCCAAGTCATGAGTCTCTGGCCTTGGCTGCACCAGTGGCCAAAGCCCCAACTGTAACTATTCCAAGAACCACACGCAAAACCAGAAGCACCTCTCACACCAACCAGAAAAACATTGCACTAGAACTGCTCAAACATATGCCTTCAGCTGTGGTTGAGCCAGTAGTTGACAACACAATCCCTGGACCAATTCATGAGCCACAAACCTCTGCTACAACAACATTTGTTCAAGAAATCCCTCTGATCCCTAAAGATAAGAAAAGGAAAACCCTTCCTTTTGTCTTTACACTACCCAACACAAGAACTAGGTTAGAGCGATCCACTGCAATAGCAGTTCCAGCCTCCACTGTAACTGCAAGTACCTTGACTTCTTCTCCTGTGGCACCAACAACAACTCAAAAACCTCATGTTGCTATAACAATAGTTCTAACACCTTCAATATCTGCCAATGAGTTAATTCAGAACACCAAACGTCAATCTAGATGAGAATCTCAGAGGAAAATTGACAGAGTTACATCTAGAAACCCTCCTATTGTTGCAACAACAATTCAGAACCCTACTATCACTACTACTGAAAGATCTAATAAAAGAAAATGTCAGCCTAGAAGAAAATCTAAGAGAGGCATCAACAGGGTTGTACCAGATGCTGCCATAGAGTGTCCTAATTTTTCTCATACTCAGACCTTACTAGAATTTATGGAGGTACGTATTCCAGGTTTCACCTTCTGCAAGGAATTTCAAGAAACAAATTTAAACGAGTTATAGTAGAATCATCAGCTCTGCTTGATGATATTGTTCATCACTCTATGAGTGATGAAGTACAAATTATATCAGACCCCAACATCCCAGAATTTCCTCCTTGTATGATTGTTGAAGAACGCCCTCCTTGTGAGATTGCTAAAGAAAACCCCCCTTCTCCTAAAGCAAAAAAAAAGAAAGACCATATTTTTGTCTCTACCTTACTTAGGAGGAGAAATCGTTCAGCGAGTTATATTAAAGCATCAGTTGGCTGGAAAGATATGGAACACGCAATACGTATTCTTCTTCCATTATTCTCCATTGTTAAAGAGACTTCCACACAAGAACCAGTCCCCTCAAATAACATGGTTGTTACACAAGAACCAGCTCCCCAGGACGACACTGTTCCACAAGATACAACCATCTCAAACTTAGTTGTTACACAAGAACCAACTACCCAGAGAAATAATATTCCACAAGAACTAGTCAGGCTAGAATCAACTATTCCAAAGGAACAAATCATGGGTGTATCTGCCACACCAGAAATAGTTACGCAAAATAGTGAGGATGTGCCACTTGCTCATCTTTTTTCTCAGATTGAGAAGAAGATCAAGGATACAAAAAATTCCAGGATTACTGAACTATTAAAGGAAAATGATAGCCTCAAAGCAGAGTTAGCTTCCTTAAAGGAAGAATTGCAGGTTGCTCATCAGAAGAATCCAGAGGGGATAGCCTTGGACATATTATCACTCACAAAAGTTGCTATGGACCAAAATAGGGAGCTCATGTGCTCTGATTGTGGTAATATTTATTTTTAGGTAGGGTATAAAGTAGTGAAAGTACCAGTCATTGGTCAGCCTGAAGAACTAGTCAATCTCTCAGTCAAGACAAAATATGACCTTACTGCTCCACAAGAACCAGTAAGGCAGAGAAGATCTCAGCATAATAGAGTAGTTGTTGGTTCTCCAGCAACTGAAACACAAGAACCTTTGTTACACAATGAAAATAATTATGTTCTAGAAGACAAGGCAAGAAGGAAAATTTTTTTAGATAACAGATATTGGGGGTACACACAATTTTCCATACCAGTACTTAACGATTTGTCTTAGTAGTTTGCATGGGAGGAGTCACCTTCCTAACTCAGATTCAGTGTAAGGATTGAAAGTGTTTTGCATGAGGACATGCAATGTCTTCAGTTGGGGGGCATGTTAGAACCTAGAAATGTCCCTTTTTCACTATATATGTTTCCCTTTCAACCTTAACATTTCTATGCTAAATGACTACTTTAGTTCTTGCTAAGACCCTTTTTCCCAAGGTATGAATCATTGATCTTTCTTTGATATTATTATTTACTTAACATGTTTGATTGGTAGTATTTCTCATATTTTATCCATAAATGGGCAGCTAATGATCAAAATGTGTAAGACAACCAAGGCTTGAAGAAAGATCATTTTCGTTACACCAATTGTTACAGTTGTGCGCTAGTCCTGCATGTTGTTACACAACTACAACAACTGTGCACCTTTCTTGGAATTTGTCACACTTGCTGCAACAAACAACCACAAATCCTGGAAGATGTTACACCAACTGCAACAGAGGCACACCAATCCTAAAATTTGTTACACTCGCTGCCATAGATGGCCACCGATCCTGAAAGACGAATCTTGAGGATTGATCCTTTGTTGTTATATGTCTTGGCTCACGTTGATTCTTTTCCTGATTTCATGAATATGAAAGATCTCTTGTATCTTACGAACAACTTGAGAATCTGGGATTCTCAAGGCTATTCTGAGTCCATTTTGAACTGTGTTAAGAACCAAATATCAATATAGCATAGAAAATCCTCAAAAAAAGTACTCAACGCCTTGAAAAAGAGAGAATTTCAGATAATAAGCCTCTTCGAGGGGGCAACCTCCTTTTACCCCACTTAAATGTTCAAGTACAAGATGATTCAAAATGAAAATGTCTCCTTGGTATATATAGGAGACTAGGAGGTATAATTACAACTAATGGCCTAAAGCCGACATGAATAAAATAACATTACTAATCTAATATGCCTCAATTAAGGGGTAATGAGCCAATATTAGGGCTTAACATGCCCCTCCCCTTGAGAGAAGTGTTGTCCGCAACGTTTGAGTAAATCTGGATGCTTCTGTATAAAATACTCATCTTCCCAAGTGGAATCTTTAGCCGGTAGTTTCCTCCATTTAATGAGATACTCTGAAATGGATCTATTCCTCAGTTGGCGAATTCTTGTGTCAGTGATGGCTTTAGGCTCCAATATTATTTTTCCTTCCTCGCCAAGTTCTGGCAATGTAGTTTGAACTGGGATCTTGTCGCTTATAACCTTCTTTAAGCATGAAACATGGAAAACTGGGTGTACTCGTGAAGATGCAGGCAACTCCAATTTGTATGCTATAGTACCAATCTTTTGCAACACCTTATAAGGGCCATAGTACTTTGGTGATAATTTATTATCCTTCT
>ML779570.1:482066-497328 GCA_009831015.1 Picea engelmannii
AATACAAACATATAACTCTGGGACATATATAACATTACGCAACATATAACTGTGTTATAACTGTGTTATACAAACATACAAACATACAAACGCAAACATACAAACATACTGCATTAACTGTGTTATAACTGTTATAACTGTTATAACTGTTACTACAAACATACTGTTATAACTGTTATACAAACATACAAACACAAATATAAAATAACTGTTATACTAGTATAACTGTTATACTGTTATATTGTTATACAAACAACTGTTATACTGGTATAACTGTTATACTGTTATACAAACGCAAATAACGCAAATACTGTTATACTGTTATAACGCAAATACTGTTATACTCTTATACTGGTGTAACTGTTATACTGGTGTAACTGTTATACTGGTGTACTGTTATACTGTTATACTGTTATACAAACATCAAACAACGCAAATAACGCAAATACTGTTATATTGTTATAACGCAAATAACTGTTATACTGGTATAACTGTTATACTGTTATACAAACATACAAATGCAAACATACAAACGCAAATATAAAATACAAACGCAAACGCAACATACAAACGCAATATAAAATATAAACCTAATAAAACATACAAACAAAACCGCGAATGTGAAATACCTCTAAATTTCTCCCGCGACCACTCGAAAATGCTCCCGGCGACCACTGCTCCCGCGACCACTCGAAATTGCTCCCGCGACCACTGCTCCCGTGACACAGGCCTCGGCGACAGAGACCCCTGCGACACAGCGACCACTCGAAAATGCTCTCGGCGACAGAGACCACTCGAAAATGCTCTCAGCGACACAACGACCACTCGAAAATGCTCTCGGCGACAGAGACCCCTGCGACACAGCGACCACTCGAAAATGCTCTCGGCGACACACACTCTCGCAAAGAGCCTCACAAGCAAAAAAGTTTCTAACCATCCCACTTCGATGTGTTGAAATTATATAAAGAATCTTTCGGCCGAACTATTGTTCGGCCGAAAGATTATTCGGCCGAAAAAAAATTGCCGGAAAAAAAATATCCGGTCGACCAAATTTTTACACGCAAATCGAGGGCCCGATTATGGCTCCGTTCGATTTGACGTTTATGTTTTCAGCCGAACAATAGTTCGGCCGAAAATAATATCTTTCGGCCGAAAAAGTTATTCAGTTCAGCTGAAAATTTGTTTTTCGAAAATTTGTAGACCCGATTGTCATGAAAGTGTAACCCACCTTCGTGATTTCACCCACAATAGAATAGTAACAACGTCATGCAAGACAAAAAAAATTAGCATGGAATAGGACACAAGAAATGTAGCAGACCCGAATTAGTTTTTTTTGGAACAAAAAAGAAAGGTTCTTAGACACCCAAAATTTAGTATACAATAAAGGCATTCATGAATCAGTTTTCTTTGGAATTTATCAAAAAATAATAATGTGTGTTACATCTTTCTGGAAATTTAAATGTGTTTTTCATATAGACTGGGATTGGGGCTCCCGCGGACCATAAAAAGAAATAAGTACAAGAATTAGGAATGTCAAAATAAGAAGTGTGCGACGGTAGAGAGGAAGACCTGAAAAGAAGAAATTGGAAGTTATGAGTCTTTGGTTACAGTTTTCTATTTAAAAAGGTCATAAGTGGATTGATAAAGAAAACAAGATGACATTATAGACTTAAACTAGATTGATAAAGAAAACAAGATGCCAGTATAGACTTACTATAAACCCGATGTGTTTTTGTTGTTGTCGTTGATGGTCAGTGGAGTTCTGTCGACCAGTTGTTTCCCTTCCTGGATGAGGCTATCCATTCTTTGTTGGAACCATTCTTCGATGTATCTTTTCATGCGGTCCATGTTGATTTCATCCCAGATTTCTATTTCGTAAAGGTCGTTATCTAATTTCCTTAGATCCATTGAAATACTATGCAGACTCTGTTCAGATTCTATTGTGTATCGCATAGTCTAGCACCCAACACTCGTGCTCATCTAGATGATGTTCAAGTATGCCGTAAAACTTTTCGAAAGACAACCCCTTTAAAATATGAACTTGTTCCTAAAAGGATTCTTTGGTGGTTGACAAGGATTTTCGAATTAAGTTTGGGTCTTGAACCTCGTTGGTGCTTATGGCTAATTACATTTGGATCATGCTTGTGAATAAATCTTCCTTTTCTGATATGACTTGTTTACATGGTTTGATAATGAGCTCCATGTTGTTAACTTTCCTTTTCCAACATGCTTTTACTTTTTTGGTCCGCTTTGGGGAGGGGAGTTTCTCTTGTCCTGTTTTCAGTTCCAATGTGTTAACGGCATAGTTGGAAAAATGGATCAACACCTGTTCACAGAAATGATGATCATGTTTTAAATTTGCCTCCAAATATTCCAAGAAATCATTTTCCTTCTTTCTAAAGGAAACTAAATTTTGTGATGTTTCTAAGGCTTCAGTAACTAGCTGCATTCTTTTGTTGATGTTATTCTCTACAAGGGCTCTAGAGCATGTAAGGAGGGTAGAGGATACTTTCATCTTAGTTGCAGTGGTAGAAGGCACGATTTTTTCCAAAGCACTGGCAAATTCTAGGGTTGCAATGAAAGCCTGCTCAAATTCGTTGAGGCAGTCTTTCAGATTGGCATTTTCCATCTCAATTCCTCCAATGGAATCACGAAGAATTTCATTGGTTACTTGGTGAAATCAGGAGATTTGGGACAACCGCATTTTCCTAAAGTTAATCTCTGTGCGAGATTTGTCTTTCCTGTTTGTTACATCTCTCTTTTCAATGACCATACTTTTAAATTGGCTGTAAAAAACAACGCTCTAGAATACGAAGGATTCATCTTCGTAAAAAAAATTGGTCTTAGATATTTCCACCGCGGACAACCCAATTTTGTGCATGTGCTTAGTTTCAATTTCAAGTTGCAGTTGTGCACTTTCAATTTCGGGTTGCTCCGCCTACCCTGCATTGTTTTTTCTCTTCTTCTTCAATGGAAGTTTGTGAGAACTATTAATTTTTATGCGAGCAGGGTCCTTATCTCCTCCTTCGTTCAAATATTTCTAGGTTTCTTTCTTACTGGGGTGGGCCATCGAAGAGATGCTCTGTGATGTTGTGCTCTTGGAAGTCCTGGTGAGGGACTGGGTACTCTTCTCACTGGATACTTTTCCATGTTGTTTGTACAATTCAGTCATGCTTTGCAATGTCTCTGAGTCACAATCGACAGACGCATGATTATTGTCCACACTGTCCCTGTCTTGGGTTAGGTATCTATGGATAAAGAGTTTTTAAAACCAATTGCCAGTAAATGTTCTCTAAAAATCCCATTAGGGTCGAACCCTTTTATCCTTTCAACATACTTTAGGTTCAATTTCTTGAAATGGGCGGCAAACTCGTCAATCTTGTTGATGTTTTTGCACACGAAGTCTCTGACTTTCCAAGGCAAAGGAATGAACTATGTTTCTTTCTTGTCATGGAAAAAATGCAACCAGTGGCTGTATTTCCTTGTTATTTCTGCAACAAACATCTTGTTCATGATGTGGCATGCAAGGAAAGTAGGATTTCCTTACAGCCAAAGACCATGAAGACACTGTGATTTTCCTTTTGTTCAAGTGTGCCCTTCCTATTCAAAAACTTGGTTGTCTGGCCAGACATCCGCGAAGCATCCTTGCCTAACAATAAATCTTTGAACACTGATACAAAGCCATTAAAAACTTCATAAAAAAAATGGGAGGCCTTGTGCCTCCATAGGGCCTCGTACCAGAATGTTATTAGGTTGAATCCAGAGTTTATTTTATTGGAAAGAGAAAGTTTTGGAAACGGGCAGCAATGCACTATTGCAAAAATCAAGTAGGATGACATATAAAATTTATTCTATTCTTTGAATCGTGACAAATGGGAATAGAGCTCAATGAAAATTATCTTCCCCCAATCGAAAATGTATTGTTCCATGATTGTGAAATACAAAATATAAATAATTATATGGGAAATGCTTGCCATGGATGCATGTCCCGTTATTCTTGTAAACAACCAAGCAATTTCCCAGAATGGATTTCTAAACGAACTTACATCCAACCTTGTGATATCTTCAGGAATTGTTGTCAGGTCTTCGAGGAAGTCGGTTAAGATGTCCAACCCGTTATCATGTTTTTCTAGAAACTGCTTACAATCTTGTCCTCTGAACGTAAATGTTGGCTCCGACAATTTTAACATCTCACGGAAGACCTGAGGCGACAAATAAACAAGAGAATGGTCGCGCAGTGGAATAATTCTTTGTCCTGGAATATATTTTTCGGCACACCAAGAGACCACCTCCGTATAGTAAAAAACATTGGGGACACAGCCTGCACGAGCGATTCCAGACGTCCAAATCACTTCGCTTTAGGAAGAATGGGATGAATAGTAAAAGTATGCCCTGGACCATTGGAAGTTCTGGTCCCGGTGTCTGAAGATATTTACTGTATCTAAACAAAAATGCTGCTGACCTGCTGCCATAAGTCTACAAGAACGTTTGTTTTCTCCAGACGATGAATGAAATGGAAAGTTGGAAGGAATAATATAACCCTGCGCAAATCTTGGTCCAAAGCATGTGAATGCAAGATGTCCTCGAGACTTTCGTTCATTAATAACAATTTGGACAGTTGTTGCATGATGTGTTGTTAACATTAAACACTAGTAATCGCATACATAGAAATGTGAACATGGCAGATATTGCAATGAGCGATTAAGCATTGTAGATTTATTGAATGGGCCAACACGATGACGCATGTTCGAGATGAACAATCGAAAGGGACAAAATAACTCTCTTCACATATTCATTTAATGCATAATAATGGGAGATCTCCTAGAGCGTTTCGCCCATTAATGACAATGTTGATGGTTCCTGCATAGTCAGTTGTTAGCATGAAAGGTTTCTAATTGCATAGTAAGAAAGTACAGAGGTCACGGGCATGGGGAAAAAAAACTTTGAAATAGGGTTACAAGGTACAACCATTGAAGGTGAGGGCGTGAGGGTCAAATTGTATGTATCAGAGTTTTTTTAGTGGAATACACGTAACAACGAAGAGGGTATGGTAGGACATTCCAGAGGGAAATTTGTATATGACTAGTAAGAGCATAACTAATGTATAGCAGGAAGGATAGGATGTTAGTGTTGATGGAAGGCAACGAGAGATACTTTAAAACATTTGTGAGCCATGGTAGAGTGAATCTTGCAAGTTTGATGAGTTCGCGCTGGAATTGTAGATCACAGAAGTTTTAAGTGCAAGATGTACACGACGCAACAAGAAGCAGAGTTCGAAACTGCCAACCCAACAATCGTGGCCATAAAATTGGCTAAGTATGGAAAGCAACAACGGTCGGTCGGATTCGTTGTGTGATTATATAGATGGAGATAAATATATGTCAACACGGAAACATTGGAAAGCGTGATCATAGAAAGAAAGTTAATTATATAACAACAAAGTGATAATACAAGGAAAGAAGAAAAGGGAAAAAAAGACCAAGGAGTCCGCAGTGGAATTGTAAATCACGAAAATTTTGAGTGCAATAAGTATATTACAGAACAAGAAGTAGCAGAGTATGAATGTGCCAACCTGAAAAAGTGACTGAGAAATGGAGATTTTGTGAACCCGTGAACAAGAGGATCCAAGATAGGGTCGCAAGGTCTCCCCAGAAGACGTGAGGCCCCAACGGTCAAATTGTATTGTTCAGAACATTTGAATGCGTAATCTGTAACACGGAAGAGGGGACGATGTCAGAACCCGATAGTGAATTTCTATATTGCGGAGCACTGGATGAGAACTGTTTCGTATTAGTGTGTGCAGTTGTCACTAGTAAGAGCACAACTAACATATATTAGGAAGGACAAGAAATTAATGGGGATGGAAGATAGCGATAGATACTCGAAACATTTGTGAATCATGGTAGAGTGAATCTTGCGAGTTCGATGAGTGCATGGTAGAATTGTAGATCAAAAAAGTTTTGAGTGAAACGTGTACATCACGGAGCAATAAGAAGTAGATCTTGAAACCGCCAACCTGACAACCGGGACCATAAAATTGGCTAAGTATGGAAAGCAACAACGTTCGATCAAATTCGTCGTGTGATTATATAGATGGAGATAAATATATGTTAGCCCGCCAATGCTGGAACCCATGATGATAGAAAGGTGACTAAGTATATAACCATAGAGACATAATGCATGGTAATAAGAAAAGGGAAAAAGGACTAAGGAGTCTATGGTGGAATTGTAGATCACGGAAATTTTGAGTACAACATGTAAACCCGGTAGTCAATTTGTATATTACAGAGGGTCGGATGCGAATTTTTTCGTACCATTGTGTTCAGTTGTCACTAGTAAGAGAAAAAATAATCTATATTAGGAACGAGAGGAAGTTAGTGAGGATGGAAGGCAACAATAGATACTTTGAGACATTTTTTAACCGTGGTAGAATGAAGCTTGGTGCCAACCCGAAAAAGTATCCAAGAGTTGGACATTTCGTGAACCCGACAACAGGAGGATCCAAAATAGGCTGACAAGGTCTCTGCAGAAGATGCGAGGCCCCGACGTTCAAATTGTATCACTCCGAACATTTGAATGCATAATCTCTAACACGGAAGAGCAGACGATGTCAGAATCCAGTAGTCAATTTGTATATTGCAGAGGGTGCAATGCCAATTGTTTTGTACCTCTGTGTACATTTGTCACTACTAAGAAATAATTTAGTATTGAAAATAATTTTTTAGATATTGTTAGATACTTGATAGGGATTGCCATCCGTAAACAATGGCAATCTCCACCCCGCCAGCCATGGACTCCGTGTGTCAATTTGTATATCGCGGAACTGGGAGAGTTGTTTGGAGGACATAGAACAATAGAAATGCAATGTTGAGTCAATGAGTTCGCAGGTCCGCTTGTCAATTTGTATATCGTGGAATTCTGGGTGCTATTTGTAGGGCACGGAACAATGGAGGCCCGATTTTGAGCCCACCCTTCCGAGAACCTGTGATCCAAAATGTGGCTAGGTATGGAATGCGTAATCTGTACATGGTCTATAAATTAACATGTCCATACTTTATAGTCCCTTGATACATGGGAAGAAAAAAAGGGAAAAAGGACGGAGGAGTCCTCAATGGAATTGTAGATCATGCAAATTTTGAGTGGAAGATGTATATCACGGAACAAAAAGAAGTAGAGTTCAATTGCGCCAACTCGGCAACCACGGGCATAAAATTCACTAAGTATGAAATGGAAGAGTGGGCGGTCCAATTTTCCATGCGAGGATATAGATGGAGATGATATGTCAACACGCCAACATTGGAACCCATGATCATAGAAACGCGACTAAGTATATAACTAGAAAGCGATAATACATGGGAACAAGACAAGGCAAAAGGGACTAAGTATCTCGCAGAAGAACATCTAGTGTTTGATTATTAATGCATTTTTTTTCGAACCCCTGCCGAGTTCTCACCAGTTAAGGCATAAAATGCAGATCACAGAAGTATCTTTCATACCACTTTTTCCAGTAGATGCGAGGCCTCAACATTCAAATTATATCGCTCTGCACATTTGAATGGATAATCTCTAACACGAAAGAGTGGACGATGTCATAATTTGTTAGTCAATTTGTATATTGCGGAGGGTGTGATGTCAACTGTTTTGTACCTCTATGTCCATTTTTCACTACTAAAAGATAATTTAGTATTGAAAATATTTTTTTAGATATTGTTAGATACTTGATAGGGATTGCCATCCGTAAACAATGGCAATCTCCACCCCGCTAGCCATGGACTCTGTGTGTCAATTTGTATATCGCGGAACTGGGAGAGTTGTTTGGAGGACACAAAACAATAGAAATGCAATGTTGAGTCAGCGATTCCGCAGGTTCGCTTGTCAATTTGTATATCTTGCAATTCTAGGTGCTATTTGTAGGGCACCGAACAATGGAGGCCCAATTTTGAGCCCGCCCACCTGAGAACCCACGATCCAAAATCTGGCTAGGTATGGAATGTGCAATCCGTACATGGCCTATAAAATAGCATGTCCATAATTTATAGTCCCATAATACATGGGAAGAAATAAAGGGAAAAAGGACGGAGGAGTCTGCAATGGAATTGTAGATCATGCAAATTTTGAGTGGAAGATGTATATCATAGAAGCACAACTAAGTATACAACTAGAAAGCGATAATACATGGGAACAAGACAAGGGAAAAAGAACTAAGTATATCGCAGAAGAACATCTAGTGTTTGATTATTAATGCAAATCTTTTCGAACCCCTGTCGATTTCTCACACGTTAAGGCATAAATTGTAGATCATAGAAGTATATTTCGTACCATTGTGTCCAGTTGTCACCAATAAGAGAATTGTTGATGTATATGAGGAAGGACGCAAAGTTGTTGGGGATGGAAAGAAACAACAGATACTTTGAAAAAAGTTAATTTATATGAGGAACCCACAATGGAATTGTATATCACGTATGTTTTGAGTGCAAGATGTATATAACAGAACGATAAATAGTCGGGTCCATAAGCGCCAACCCCGCAGCGATGGCCATAAAATTGGCTAAGTATGGAAAGGAACAACGGTAGGTCGGATTCGTCATGTGAGGATATAGATGGATATGAAGAAATGTCAGCCCGTCAACTTTGGAACCGGATACCATATAAAGGCGACTAAGTATATATCCAGAAAGAGATAACAAGCGGAAGAAGAAAAGGCCAGTTCGTATGTGCAAACCCAACAACTAGGGCCATAAAATGGCCTAGGTATGCAAAGGAACAACGGTCGGTCAGATTCGTCATGTGAAGATAAATATGGAAATGAATATATGTGAGCCTGTGAACTCTACAACCGCCCATCATAGAAAGAGGAATAAGTATAAAACCAGAAATCCATAATGGACAGAAAAAGGAAAAGAGGAAAAGGGATAAGTATCTGACAACCGAAAAACTTTTTTTTTCCGTTTATTAATGGCAATGTTTTCGAACCCCTCCTGGGTTCTCACTAGTAAAAGCATAAACTGTAGATCATTGAAGTTCTTTGGCTGTAAAATGTACATGACGAAACAAGGGACATAGGTGCTGGGTACCGTGAACCCGGGGCCTGGTGGCTAGATAACTGGCTAAGTATTGGTCAAGAGAAAGGTTTGATATCTATTTCAATAGTACTCATAATAATATGTATTAATGGAGAAGTTTTCATATTTATCTGAATAGTATTCATACTAATAAATATTAATGGATTGTTTTTGTTTCAAATGCAAATGATCTACCAATTTGCAGGATTCTCTTCAGTTCACAAATTTTGTTGAAACCACATAAATTTTGACTGCAAGATGTACAAAGCGCAACAAGAAACATGAATTTGCATTGTTGTTTCAATGGGATAAACTCCTTATCATCTAGTCATCTTGTATTTCTTGCAATGGCATGACCAAACGTCGACCCTCCATAAACATCAATATCTAAATTAAATTAAATGTAATTAAAATTTGGTGTGATTTAAGTAATTAAGACAACTTCGGTCATTCCTTTATGAATGCGAAGCTTTTCGAATGCCTGGTGAGTTATCAATAGTTAAAGCATAAATTGCAGAGCACAAAAGTTGTTTGGCTGCTAGATGTATATGACAGAACAGGGAACATAGTTGTTTAATACCGCAAACACAAACACAATTGCCTAAGCTTTGTCGAAGAGGAAGTTTTTGTATTTATTCCAATAGTATTGATATTAGTATATATGCACAGCTATTATCAAATAGAAGAAGCTTCAATATATCCAACATACTAAATAGGAACATTGCATCAACACTTGAGCTGTCTTGTTGTAACTCATTAATTTATTTTATTTACGGGACTCGAAGAATGGAAGCAGGATGACTACTCCAATTTCTTTCTTTAAATACAAGGTCGGTGCCACATAAATATGGCTTATGAAAAATTATTCTTAAATGTAAAATGTAAGCAACGAAGAGAGCAGGGTTTATTTAAATTGAAGTAGTGGGCAGCATAAAGAAAAGCTTGTCGTCCATGTTTAATGACACAAGGGGAAGAAGGTACAAAATAAAATTAGAAAAATACCAGAGATTGGAAAATACTATTAAAAATTAAACCAGAAATATTATATTCAAATAAGATGGGTTACAAAATACAGTTGAGGCTATTTTCCACAACGATTGCGATTTCGCCTTCCACCGACCAATAAAAAATATGTACATTGATGAAGCTTCTTGACAGTTTTCTTGACGTTCAAACCTTGTATTCATAAAAAAACGAGTTGAATATCAATTTCAGGTTTTCTACTTAATTGGTGCTCCCAACTACATATATCCCAGTTTTTTAAATAGCTTGTCTCTTTCAAATATGGTATGCTTGCAATCATTGGTTATTCAATATTCCATTCTTTGTCAAGTATTAATTTCCATCTGTTGTTGAAAACTTGGGGTTTAAGGTGCTTTCCTTGCAATGTTCTTGACCATTGACATCTGAGACAACTTAGAAATGTGATTCAGGCCGATTTCAAAGTGGAGGGAGTCCTTTATGTCACAATAGCTATGGAAGGGGAAAACAATTCAAGTATTTTGTGACTGGTATTCTCTCTATATTCGATCATCTGTTTGGTTGAAAATCCTTCCTGAAGATTTGTATGTTGAACTTCTTTGCTTTATTACAGTAAATTGGAAGAAATGTCCAACCCAGCTAAAAAATACAAATATGTTGAGGTACATAACTTCTTCAAGCAGCACAGGTCTAGCAAGTGCATCAAATGTCGCAGAACACATTAGCACAGCTCTAGAAAGTGTATCAAATGTTGCAGATCTCATCATAATATATATTTCCTCATAGCGGTGGTAGGTATGGAGGCCCACAGAAAGTTATGGAATGTTCGGAGGTGATGCCAAATATGTGGAGTCTTCAACTACATCCAGAGGAAACCGAACAAACTTTGACAAAGAACATGGCTTTCTGTCAAGTTGGTTACCAGACCCACATGTAGCTCATAAAACCTTGAAATAGAAACTTTTGTAGTGATAATATGTCGTTGTATCCACCCATACAGTTTATGTTACCCGTCTCTAGTTACATTCGCAAATGGAGTAATATTTCGCATCATTTACGAACATGATGGACCATTTTGCAAGCCACTGTAAATGCGTCACCCCCGAGGAAGACAAAATTCTTGTGGGATCTGTAGAATTCGATACACTTTCCAAATCTGTGTTGTTGGAATAATTTATATACTTCAACGAAGAACTATTTTGCACGTGACCTGAAAATCGATTACAACTCCCAACAAGAAAACAAAGAAGTTCAACAAACAAATCTCCAGGCAGCCTTTTCAACCAACCAAAGAATCAAACACAGAGAGAACACCAACTAGAACATATTTGTTTTTTTTTTCCTCCTCTTTGAGTTTCTCTTCTATAATGGTTTTTTTTTTTACTCAAAGCTCATGTCACATAAAACCAGTCTCTCTTCTTTCATCCGAGTCTCAATCACATCTCTAAGTTGTCTTACATGTCCATGACCAGGAACATTAAAACGAAGACACCCTAAAGTCCAACTCTTTGATGATAGAAATAAATGGTAATAAGTATTTAAAAACAATGTTAGATGATATTTCGTAGATTTTGTGTTAATTCATTTTAATGACAGATGTTCTTGATATTTTCGCTTATTAATGCCAATTTTTTCGAGTATGTATGTTGAATAGTGACTAATAGCACGTATTAAAATTCCCATATACGAGAAGATTCTCAAATCTGACATCTAATATATGCACAATATTAAAGAGGGAAATGATGTCAAGTCCTATGTGGGTGACAGGTTCGTGGACTATGCTGAAGCTTTTAAGAATACTAAAAGAGCGCAAAAAAAAAATTGCAAATTCAAATATCCAGTCAAAAGAAATTACCAGATCCCATAATATTCGTTAGTCTATTCATTTTAATGGGAGATGTCCTCGAGATTTCCAGTTACTAAAACCCATCTTTTCGAACCTGTCTGGTCGGTTCTAACTTTTGAAAGCATAATTAATATCTATTGGGAAGGGCAGAAGGTAGCGGGGATGGGGGGGAGCGACAAATGGTTTTAAATTTTTTGAACCCGGTAAATCGTCAACCCGCTAAACTTTGAAAAGTCAACTAAGTATGGAAAGATAGGTAGAAGACAAACTCATTGCAGGCAGAGGCATGGTTGCGAGATCGAGGATTGCCCGATTGAATTCTAGACCATGGAAGTTATGGGTAAAATATGTATACACCGAACACGAACTGTCATAGTTCAATAGAACCTATCCATGAAGCCGCATCCATAAAACTGGCTAAGTATGCAACCGAATGACGATCGGTCAGAATGACCATAGAAAGGCGAGAAACTATAGAGCCAGAAACATAGTTTACAAGAGGAAAATAAAAGGGAGAGAACAACTATATCGCTCACACAGAAAAACCTACTCTCATAACTATGAAACCATAGTAACACATAATCCATGGAAAAAACATTGCCAACTATGAAATATAGTTTGAGGCTGACAAACTCTGATTCAACTCATAAGAGATGCAATTTACATCGACTGTATTTTTTTAGTACGTTATTTTATCCTAATAGTATTCTATGCAAACTCCACTACAAAAAATGTAACAAGAGACCCAACTACATATGCAACATCCCAACATTGCAAACCCTAGGCAAACAAGAACAAACACCAAATGACAACTCAGTTAATAATCACCAAAAGGCCCAACTGCAGGCGTAGGACTGGAACCCTGCAAAGTCAAATCAAACAACAATAAACAACATACAGTGAAGAAATAAGCAAGCAACAACCACTCCACCATGAATGACACAGTTTCAATCACGATTACAGAAACCCAAATGTGAAAACTGCAACAACACGAACAGGAAAGAAAGAACAACATCAACATGCAAATAAGAAATCAGTGGAGATGCAAAAAACAAGCATGAACCAGTGAACCAACAATGCCGTTAAAGCATATAAATTTAAAAAATGGAAAAAAATGTATTGTAATAAGCCTTTTAAGTAAGCATTCAACGCTACCAAGCCTATTAGGTGAACATTTAAGTCTATCAGAAATGATCTGTAAACATTTAAGAAAAAAATGCAATGTGGCAGGTCTCTGACGTATCCCCAAAAGATTATTATATTTTTTGTAACAATAGTTTGAACACCAGAGAATGTATTGGAAGGCCAAACTTTGGATATGCCCGCATATCAAACATTGCCATAAATTTACCTAGCATAAAATGCTAAACCAAACATTTGAATTAATGCTAGCATTAATCCACTTTCAACGAATGCATAACAAAATATATGATTCAAAAAGACCATATCAAATACTTTGGATATGCCAACATATATAACATTGGGAATAGCAAAGCCGACAATAAGACCTCCAATCCCTTGTACAATCAGATCATGACAAATATGGTACTTTTTTTATATAAAAATCAATGGTTTCAGTTCTGTGGTTCCAACAATAGATAATATTGAAATATTTGTGATCAAAGGACAAACTAATATGAAGTCAAAGATTTATCGATCGCTATAGTCCATCTAAATTTTGATTTGATATATTTAAATTTATATTTTGATTTGATATATTTATATTTATATTTATTTCTAATAACTTTTGACACTATATTTATCATTGAAATTATATTTATCATTGAAATGGATATATGATGTTGTTATTTAGAAAAAATGGCTTTTTTAAATTTACAAGATACTTTTAGGTTTTTTAAATTTTCAATATACGGGAGCAGTATATGGAAGAAATTTCAGGAGATATCACATATAGTTTTAAATGGACATTTGGAACGAAACTACTGTGGTCCATCCTCAACAAAAAATATTAGTAAGATGGATCACAACGGTTTCAGAATCTTAAGCTTATGCCATCAGTATTATGAAGAATTTCCAGGTGAGTATTAGGAAGAATTTTCAGGACATATGATTTAGGAAATTTTTCAGAAGATGTGATTTAGAACCAAACTCTATTATGATCCATTTTCAAGGAAAAATTATTAGTAAAAATGAATCACAATAATTTACTCTGAAATATCTGTTAATCTAAAACATACATTTAAAAATAGATGTTGAAAAATTATTCATTCAATACACATAAGTTTTTTAATCATTCTTCACACTTGACTCATTAAAAAAAATTAAAATATATATTAGATTTTATTAATATCTCTTGACACTTAATACATCGGATTAAAATGAATACATCTCGAATTAAAATCGATATATAATGTTCTCATGTAGAAAAAGCACAATCGTGATAACTTGGAGAAATATTGAAATTCGAAGGTCAAGATATCATCCAGGTTATTGGTTTTATTATCTAGTTTTTCATAAGATTTTTTTCTCACTAGTTTTACGGAATTTGACTGTTCGCAATGAACGTCTGTGTTACATATGAATGTTTATGGTTGCCTAACGGCGATACGCTCTATCAACAAATGTATTCATTCATTGTCTGGAAAATTATAATTATCATTATCCAAATCATTTCGGATTTACATTTATTAGATAAGGCTTGATGATTCATCCACCATGCACCTGGCATTTTCATGCGCCTTCTCTTCAAATTCTTCTTTCATTTTATCCATTTCATTATCTTCAAATTCTTCTTTCATTTTATCCATTTCAGTACCTTCTCTTTGAGA
This sequence comes from Picea engelmannii, assembly GCA_009831015.1. Lineage (NCBI taxonomy): Eukaryota > Viridiplantae > Streptophyta > Pinopsida > Pinales > Pinaceae > Picea > Picea engelmannii. The sequence continues at coordinate 496,745 of ML779570.1, forward strand.
TCTGTATACCTGGGAAAGGCAACGAGCAAGGAAGACGTTTTTTAATAGGATCAAAGAGATTCATGTTGCGTTCATGTGCGATTGGTATGGCGTTAAAAAACTAAAGATTCCTCGGATGGGGTGATTGTCAGTTCGAATGATCACGAGGGAGGTACGATCGAGGAGGTGCATCAACCTGAAAAATTGTGAAGCAAGAAATGCAAAGAGAAGAGAATAGAACAAAAAACAATATATTGGAATGTAAGAAGAACTGAAGAGGTTACAATGCAATGGGAAATAGCTGAGCTAAATAGGCTCAAGCAAATCAAGAATAGAAAGTACAACTGGTAGTGTACAGTCAGACTGTTGAGGTTACATTATATTTAACACTCCTTCTTAAACTCAACAGTTACAAACATCAACACTGATTATGCCTAAGTGTTGTCTCTAAAAATCAAAAATTGACTTTCCTAGTGGCTTTGTAAAGATATCAGCAAGCTGATCTCGAGAACCACAGAATTGTAGTGCAATATCACCATTATTGACTAGCTCGCGTATGAAATGAAAACGAGTGTCAATGTGTTTGCTTTTCTTATGAAACACAT
>ML779570.1:501317-511771 GCA_009831015.1 Picea engelmannii
CCGAAGAGACCAAAACTCGTAATTCTTTCCCAGAAGAATCAGACCCTGAGTTGGTCCTAAATTGCTAGATGACATATTTTTATTTTTTTTGAAAGAAAAAAAAATCTTAGAAAAAAATAGAGGGAAATTTCGTATTTACCTCCGATTGCCGAAACGTCGATTTTTCGATGGCCGAAGGGTGCTTATCAGCCTTGAATTGGCCTTTGTCATGGTGCAATGTGACCATGTGCCTTGATGTTAAAGCGCTACGGGATTTTCCAGTTCTTTGTCTTTCAAATTGTCATAATGCGAAATTCGCCTTTGGACAATTCAACAGTCCAAATCTTCTTGTGATCTGACGGCCCAGATCTTATCGGGATATCATGAATCGGGACTTCGTGAACCCTGATGACAAGCTCTTCTGACTCCTCGATTCCCTGATCTCCGATTTACCGATTTCTCGATAGGAGACTTTTTCCTTCGGGAGATTTCTTGAATGCTTTGATCTCCACCACGTGTCCTCCTATGATGGATGGTCCTAATCACTTCTCGCGATTTTGATACTTCAACTTCTCCGGACGTCTCTTCTTCAGGATTCATGATTTTCCGAATCCCGTAATGCCGATGCACTCTACTATCTGAATTTTTCTGAAGGCCTCGATTTCTGCCATGTGTCCCAACAGATGGACGGCTCAAGGCTGCTTCGGGGTTTTCACCGTGGAGATTCCCGATCCCTTGTTTTGACGATATGACGTCAGCTGGGCCCCAAAATGAAGCTTTCCTCCTATTGGGATTTCGGACTTCTCAGTTCCGAAATGCTCATGTTTCTTATCCTTAGGATTTGCGAAACGCCGAATCCCGATGTGCCGATTGAATCTCCCGATCTCACCCACGTGTCTCCTCAAGATGGATGGCTCCAATCATTTACGGGGTTTTCACCATAAAGAAACCCGATCCCTTGTCCTCAGGTTTCACGATTTACCGAATCCCGATGTGCCGATGGCCCTTTCCTTTTCGGGACTTTTCCCATGTCCTTGGATTGATGCCACACGTCCCCTCAAGATGGATGGTCCTTGTCGTTTCGCGAGTTCGTGACTTACGATTCCAAATTTCACTGACAACTTGAAACCACGATTGCTGAAACGTCAACGGTTTCCTTGATGTCCGCCACATGTCCGAACAAATGGACGGCTGAGATCTTATCGCTATTTCGTGAATCACGATTTCGTGAGTTTAGAACTCTTGTTGCGATGGTCTTTCAAAATCATGAAATCCGATATGCCGATTTGATAGCACTTGGATCTGCTGCCACTTGTCCTCAGAGATGGACAACTCACAAGTCCTCTCGGGATTTCGCGATATCACGTATCGGAGTTTTTGGAGTGCAATCACCTTTGCGCGTCCAACTCCTGATTCCTGATTTTGTGATGGGATAAGATCGACGACTCACGATCTTTCTCAATCCAACGGTCCAGAATGACTCGTGATTTCGTGATTCATGAATTCTCACGGCAGTCTTTTGACCTTTACACTTTGCGAGTCAGCGAAACACTGAGATCTCGCCATGTGTTTCTTGACGGACGGTCCAGATGATGTCGGGATTTCACGACTTCACAAGTCGAAGTTTCTTTTTGGCGCTCCAGAGGACTAAACCTCATGCACCTTCTTGTTGATCCAATGGTTGTCGGTCCTCTGCGCAAGATCTAACAGCTGGAATTCTTTTTCCTTTTCCGATCTCTCTTCGTCCCTTCTGAACTGGTTTTCCGCTTTGGATCCGTTCGCAGGATGAATCTTACGACCTCAATGGTTGTTCTTTTCACATGGAATGAGTTCTTTTCTCCTATGGAAGAAAGATTCGTGAATCTTTCAAAGATTTGAAAGAATTTCACGAATTCTTTGTTCACTGCTTCAATATTTGATAGATTTGAAGAATTCCTGCAATTCTTTAAATGCTTCTTCTTTCTTTAACAATCTTCCATGAACTTGAACAAATGTCCGTGAAATCTTCAACGTTTCTACCTTCTACAGAAATCTTTAACGAATTGAAAGATTTCTTCGAGTTTTTTAAATGTTCTTCTGTCCTGCAGCTCTTCTTCGTCAATCTTTGACGATTCTCGAAAATTACAAGAATCTTTAAAGTTTCTTCTTCTACACTCTCTTCTTCCTCGATCTTTCGAGCATTGTATGCTCTGCTTCCTCTGCAATCTTCCTATGATGATATTTTGAGAGTAGTACAGACAGCTCTCCAAGCCTTGTAAAAAGTCTGTGTCGCATGCTCTCAAGATCCGTGTAAGCTCTGCGCTGTGAGGATCGTGTTGCTCTCCAGCCTGTGTGAAGAGGCTTACTATTGTAGCTATGATACCATGATAAATTGTGAAGCAAGAAATGCAGAGAGAAAAGAATAGAACAAAAAATAGCATATTGGAATGTAAGAAGAACTGAAGAGGTTACAATGCAATGGGAAATAGCTGAGCTAAATAGGCTCAAGCAAATCAAGAATAGAAAGTACAGCTGTCCAGAACAGCTGGCAGTGTACAGTCAGACTGTTGAGGTTACATTATATTTAACACAACCGAGGAACCAAATGGCTGCGGGATTTCCAGCGTCGTCCCACACCTATCACTCAAGATTCAGCTCCACACGACACCCCTATACATGTCGAGGTCTTTTCGCGGTTACATAGGCGAGAGGGTTATTATGATCAGGTGGATGCAGAGAACAGTGTCACACACATCTCGTATTAGAAAGATGGTCACAACATCTCTAGGTTCATGATCAGCATTAGAAATGGAGGTGGGCAGGGTCATTCATCCATGGAGTGGCAACATTGCATCATGATGAAGAGGAGCCAATGTATGCAAACCATCTCCTTCCTCATGATGAGCTCAGTCATGTACGTTGATTTGGGTAACTCCAACGGTTAAATTCGAAGTTTGAACGTGTTAAATTGGCTCTACGAGGGTAGAGATTCAGGTTCATCCTTCCTCGGATACACTGAATACTCTTACCATTGTTGTTCTTCTTTACTTCCTTGCTATCAGTCTGGAAATAGCCCGGAGAGGAAGGAACACATCTCGTCCTCATGTTGCACAACTCTCCCATGCTGCAAAAGATGCCATTGACACTGTCGAATTCTATGAGGATTATGTTCCAGAAGAAAATACGGTCGGAATGATAGAATTTGAAGATGAAGTCCATCAAATTAGGTTATTCCATGATGATGAGGAGGTGGAGGCTTAGGTTGGAAGCTTCATCCCTCACCTCGGTTGTAATACATTTATTTGTCGTAGGTGGGATACTTATAGACAACATCTGATAGTGTCTCACTATGTTATGCCACTGGATGATTGTGTTGAGTGATAACTACGCCCACGACATAGTCTGAGGCATCGGTCTCAATCTCAAAAGGTTGTTGCAGATCGGGTAAAATGCTTTTGTTTTGACTTCCCCCACACAAACTTTTCATTTCCACCACTCTTGGGCACTTGGATGAGGGCCCATGCAATATGGAAGAATCCCAACATGAACCTGCGATAGAAGTTGGCAAGTCCTAAGAAACTTTGAAGCTGAGTTAGTGTGGTCAAGGCTAGCTAGTCACAAATGACTTGGATCTTGGCTAGATCCACATGCACACCATGCTCATAAAAAATGTAACCTAGGTATTGGACACTGTTCATGCCTGATCCAGGTGGATATCGATAGCCATCCACCAATTCCAACTGGCTCACATACAAAGGTCATCTTGGCAGTTTTAGTTTTCATCTTGGTCGTTTTTTTCTAGTTTTTTAGGTCCTAAACTTCTAGGACCGTTTTGAGGCCCTAAACAACGTTTTTTGGGCTTGTCCACAGTCACACTGTGGATTAAGTGAGAGTGTGACGACGTAATGTGTATTCCTCGAATAGACCTTTCCAATGGACTATTGTGTGCCTAAAACGGAGATCATATGCAAAATCTACGACCCTCAGAAGTTGATGTACCAACTTACCCAACGGGGCTTGCATGACTTTTGGCGCTTCATCTCATGGGGTTGGGTTTTTGGATGTCTAGGGTTTTGACATTCATGTTTGATGTAAAAAGGCCTTTGGAGCCTCATTGTACTCATCTTCTTGTAAATGAGCGCAACTGTCACATCTCTTCTTAGAGATAAGCCGACACCATTGTAGCAATCTTGTTTCAGTCTGCATTTTACAGTTTCAACATATTTTCTTTATTGAATAGAAGCCAAGTTTTAACGCATCTATGTTATTATTCATTGTGTCTCTGTGTCAATAATATAGATTTGTATTCATTTCATTTTGTTCATAAAATCCGGACCAGTGGTATTAGAGTTCTCTGCTCCTTGGTGTTCTTAGTGTATGTCCCCAATGAGGTCAGGGTACAAAGAGTTGAGTCTCGAGCTTGTTTTTATTGAGGACAAGAGCTCTCACATGCCTAAGAAACCTAACATGGAAAGAGAGAAAAGAAAGATGATGGGAAAAGAGATCCTTTCAAATTGTTGCTCAAGGAAACCCTCGCGCAAGAGAAGAACGAGATGATCGATAGTTTTGCGCAAATCTTTTGACGGCTACCAACATGAGAGAAATATTCCTCGAGCAAAGTTGCTGCCCCATTCAAGGTACCAATAAAATTTGATATTCCTATATTTGAAGGTCATATAGGCGCATATGTTGTAGAAAAATGATTGAATATGCTAGAATGGTATTTTTATGTTCATAACTTTTTCAATAGAGAAAATATTACATTTGCACTCCTCGAAGTCATTCCCCGTGTCAAATATTGGTGGGAGACTTTTTGTGAGAAAATTGCAACAAAGGAAACCTCATTATTTACAGTTGCACTCACCTGAGAGTCCTTTAGGGATGCTATTAAGGAACAATACTACCATGTTGGAAGTTATGATAACATTTATACATGATGGACCACATTGCGGTTGTAAATGGACCAAACAGTGCCACAGTTCACAAATATCTTCCATACCTTGCACACCAAGATGGGCATCAAATATTTTGAGTGACATCTGGTGATCAAATACTATGGCAGTCTGCATAGATACATCCAGACATAAATGAAGTTTTTGGACATCTTGTCCTTTGGCGTGGCCTATCAATATGTTGTCAAATTCAAGCAGAAGCTTAAACAAAAGACACGAGAGTTTGGGTCTGGGAACCCCTCACAGTAGAAGCAGGGAAAGGGAAGCCCCAACCCGCAGAACAAAGGGCACAAAAAAGATGGATATCCTTAGAACAACCACTCTATGTTACAAACAAATAAAGACAATGGAAATACAAAGAAAGACACCGAGAAGTGGTGCAACTTCCATAAGAGCCCCTGGCATAACAGTGCTAATTCCCACTCAAAGAAGTCATTGGTGGCTAAGGTGAAAGCCTTTGAATAAGATGTGGGTTCCAACTTAGAGTCAGAACTAGAAAAGGGGAGACATAATATTGACGTGGAACCTAGTGCCATTGTTGCTACCACCAAGATCTAACCTAGTGAACCTGATGAGCCAATGGAAGGAGAATGCCTCTTTCATTCACAGATGTGGGTGAAGGGTACTCCGTTGAACTTCATCGTTGATAGCAGTAGCGAGAAAAACCTCATCTCAGTGGAGGTCATCAAGCGGCTGACCCTGTCGAAAACACTACACCTGCAACCATACACCATCGGATGGCTCCGCCAAGGAAGCAATCTTCGCATCAGCCAACAGTGTCGCCTATCCTAGGTCATCAAGCCCTTCAAAGAAGATGTATTGTGTGATGTCATTCCCTTTGAAGTTTTTGATGTTCTTCCAAGCCAACATTATTTATGGAAACATCATTTTATATGTGATTCTAGGCCTCATAGTGTTATTATTACTCTAAACATGAAATTGTACACGATACCCGAGGTAGTCCCACCTACTACCATTTTTTTTTATCTCTATCAAGCAATGCAGGAAGGTCATATTTCAGAGCATGAAGTTTGTCTTCTTTATGATTTTCTCTTAAAGTGAGCAGAAGGTTTCAGCCATATCCATGGCCTCTGTAGTAGATCTCTCCACACAGTAAAAGCAAGTGGATAAGGTCGTGGAAGAATACAAAGACATGTTTTCCTCACGCAGTGGGGTACCTTTACACTGTCAGGTCAAGCATTCAATAGATCTAACCCTCGGTGCACCGTTACCAAATGGACCAGTCTATCTCCACTCTCTGCTAGAAAAGAAGGAGATCAAGCGTTAGATCCAATAACTGCTCAAAAAATGGAACATCCGAACTAGCTCATCACCGTGTGGAAGCCCAATCGTGCTTGTGCAGAAGAAAGATGGGATCTCGCGACTCTGCATCGATTACCAGGACCTAAAAAAAATCCCATTCAAAAATTGGTACTCAATTCTTTGAATCGACGATCTCCTTGACCAACTCAAAGGGGCCAAATACTTCAATATTTGATTACCAATTTATATGAATAATTTTATTTTTTATAAATATAATTTGATTACCAAATAGTTTGATCTAATGCTTGTATAAAAGAATTTGTTACTTGTACTAAGGTGAAGAATTTTTGTTGAAAAGAGGCAACATGCTCATAACAAGCCCGTGTTATGGAAGAGACTATTGAAAATAACCCTTAGTGATAGAAAATAACACTTATTTAGGAAATTGAGAATACATAGGTATGATTTCGAACTTGTGGAATAGTAGAGTTATTTAAAAATAATGTTTTAATTTATATTTTTTTAACTTTTTGTTTTGGCACTCTTAAGAAGAGAGTATTGTAATATAAAGTTTCAATATTATTAAATAAAATAAATATAATATAAAAGGATGATAACTAATGATTAATAAAATGTTAAACCTAAATTAATTAAATAAAATATTTAAATCACATAAATATCTATCTAAAAAGTATGATAAAATAAAATAATCTTATTAATAAAATGTTAAACATAAATTAATTAAATAAAATATTTAAATCATATAAATATCTATTTTTAGAAAGTAAGATAAAATAAAATTATCCCTATTATAACATGATTTGACTTTATTATAATAAAATCATACTTTAAAATAATCTATCTTTTATTATATTTTTAATCATTGTATACTTAAAAGTTTAATGTAATCTTTATTTTGGTACCCTTAAGAAGAGAGTATTGTAATATAAAACTCTTAATCTTTATTTTGGTACCCTTAAGAAGCGAGTATTGTAATATAAAGTTGGTACCCTTAAGAAGCCGTATTGTAATATAAAGTTTCAGTATTATTAAATAAAATAAATATAATATAAAAATTATATTTATAATTAATGATTAATAAAATGTTAAACATTAGTGAATTAAATAAAATATTTACTTATGTAAAAATCCAAATAAAATAAATATATCCATATTATATCATTTGATTTTATTATAATAAAATCATATTTTAAAATAATCAAATTTTAATTATATTTTCAATCTTTATATATTTAAAAGTTTAACTTAGCCACTTTATATTCTAATAATTTTTTACTCGGAGGATGAAATACATAGATAAATTCGAAGCATTGAGCCTGACAAAGCTTCAGGGCTTGATGGTTTTCCAATCAGATTCTATCGATCCTTCTGGGATGTTATCAAAAGGGATCTAAAAAAGAGGCTAAACTATACTTTGCACAAACAAAAAATCAGAGGTGCCACCAACTCCACTTTTCTAGCAGTCATCCCCAAATACTCCAATCCCTCCAATTTCTCCCGATTCCGTCCTATCTCGCTCTGCAAATCCTACAAAATCCTAACCAAATTCATTGCGAATCGCCTCAATCCCCTACTCACAAAACTAATCTCAGAAAACTAGACCAGTTTCCTTAGGGACAACCAGATAACAGACAACATTGTTTTGGTACAAGAAGTCATTCACTCAAGCAAGAAAACCAAAACTCCTGGAATGGTTGTCAAGCTTGACATGCAAAACGCCTTTGATAGTGTAAAACACAGCTTCCTCTTCTCATTCCTAAAATCCTATGGTTTCTTAGAGAACTTTAGCAATTGGATCAAAGCTTGCATCAACAACGCTTGGATCTCTCCACTTCTCAATGGAACCCGAACCAAATTTTTCAAAGAAAGAAGGGGTTTGTGACAGGGCTACCCACTCTCCCGCTTTCTCTACATCCTTCTACCAGACTCCCTCAACAGAAAGGTGGAAGCAGAATGAAGAACAAGAAAACTCCCAGGCTTACTCATAGCAAGAGGGGTAAAGGAAATAAATCACTCTCAATTTGTTGATGACACCCTTTTTCTAGGAGAAACCACAATACGCACTGCCAACTGTTTCCAAAAGGTCCTCAATTCTTTCCTCACAACCTAAGGTGGCAAGCTGAATACTCTAAAATGCAGAATTTACGGCTGGCACGTACCGGGGCACATAAAAGACCAGACCGCCCGAATTTTCGACTTTCCTATCATCACCACCTGGAACTTTTTTAAATACTTGAGAATGCTCATCTTTCTTAATCACTACAACTCCTCAGCCTAGTACGAAATCGTGGAGAAAATTTCAGCAAGGATTCAGAATTGGGGAGGCCGATGGCTCAATCATGTAGGGAAAACTATTCTAATAAAATTAGTTCTTTCCTCTCTCTCAATTCTCCAATGTTCAGGACTCATAGCTCCCAAAAGTATTCTAGAGAAAATCGGTAGAGCCATAATATGCTTCCTCTGGGCAAGAGGCAAAACAAACGCAAAGAAATTTCATCTTATAAACTGGAAGCAAATTTTTCATCCTTACAACAAAGGTGATCTAGCTATCAAGGATCCAGTCAAAATGAACTTATCTTTGGGAGCCAAGTTGGCATGGCACCTCATAACATGAAAACTAGATTGGTGGAAGATAGCTATAGTCAAAAAACACTTTCAGTCTCCCAGGCTTAGATGCCTAGAGGGATCCATCCCCACCATTCCAGGTACTCCGATCTGGCATCTCCTCAAAAGTGCAGCTCCTATTATTCAGGCTAAACTCTCGTGGGGCCCCAGAAATGGGGACACAATAAATGTCTAGTCAGATAACATCCTCAACCATGAGCCCTTGGGCTCCCTTGTGACTCTTCAACCTCTCAAAGATTAGTGTTGCACAAATGACCTCCTCAAGATTCAAGACTTCTGCCTCTGGAATAATGAATGGGATTGGGTAAATTGGAAACCACCCAATCTCCCAACGATTCTCACCGCCCCTCTCCCTGTTCTCTTCAACGATCTGGCTGGCTGCACCCCTCTTAACCGATCTAACACCAACTCTCGAAGTTGGGGAGGTAAATCTTTCTCTGTCAAAGAAGGATATACTCACCTCCTCTCTGAAACTCTCGGGCCTCCCTCCTCGAAAATATGGAAAGAGGTCTAGTCTGACCCCTCGCTGCCCAAAATCAACACTTTCTGCTAGCTTTTGATTCACAACAAAATCCTTACTATTGAAAACCTCTTAAAGTGGGGCATCAAGGGCCCCTCCAAGTGCCCCTTCTTCCTTGAAGCTTCTGAAACAATCACCCATATCTTTAGGGAATGCAACTTCACTCTACAACTCTGGAACCTCATTTACCTTCCCCTCCGCAACCCCCCCGCCCTCTCACCCCCAACAAATGGATTAATATTTTTACCCATTGGAAATAGAGATATGTTGGCAGCTTTAAAAATAAAAAGAAGTTCACCCTTCTTTGGAAACAAATCCCAAAATTCGTCGTGTGGGAGCTTTGGTTGGCTCATAATCAATCCATCTTCTGAGAAAATCTCCCCCCAATGTAAAGTATCTTTGCAAAGATATGTGGTCTAATTTCATAGGTCTTTAGAACCAAAGCAGTTGATTTCGACCCCCCAGGTACCCTGGAACCAAGTGAAGAGGGCTGGGTTACCTACATACGGGGACCAACAAAGAATATTCTCAACACCCCTAGGTAGGCCCCCAAATAGAAAGATTGGAAACTTTGCCTCGATAATAGTAGCTTCTTACACTGGCAAAATCAACAACATTCCTTCTTCCTCTTCTTTGATGGGGCAACAACATGGAAACCAAGGGTGGAAGGTGTGAGGGGAGTCATTTATGATTTTGAAGGGAAAAAAATAATTGATTACACCTGGGGATTGGGGAAGACAACAAACAACAAATCAGAGTTCCTCGCAGCCTATATGTGACTCAAGCTTGCCCAAGACCTGAATATTCAATCTCTAACTGTGATGGGGGACTCTGAAATAATCATAAAGGAACTTCGGGGTATGCTTAGATAGACAAAACACCTGCTCCAAAGCATATCCTCAGCTATCCATTCGTTCAGGAAAAAGTTCACGCGCTTTGGCTTCTTCCACATTTTGCGAAAGAAAAATACGGAGGCAGACACAATGGCAAAATCAACTAAAAACCTGGAGCAGGGTCGCCTTCTCACAAATCAAATTCCCTCTAATGTATGGCTACCTTAAGGCTGCTCGTATTTTCTCTCCTTGCTATAACTTTAAGAACTAGGATCACCCCCC
>ML779570.1:520572-543300 GCA_009831015.1 Picea engelmannii
TACATTACTGCCTAGGTCTTGAAGTTTGGAGAAATGCAGGCCAAACTTTTGTTTGTTAGAGTAAGTATATCAGAGAAATACTTAAGAGATTTAAGATGGATCAGTGTAAGTCTTCTACTATTCCCATGCAACAGAATGTGAAACTGTCTTGTGATGATGGTTTGAAGGAGGTGAATGGCACTGTGTATAGACAAATGGTGGGTAGTCTGAATTATCTCACCACAACCAGACCTGATATTTCATTTTATGTGAGTGTGTTAAGTCAGTTCATGGTGAAACCTCATGAAAGCCATTGGAATGCAGCAAAGGCAGTACTCAGGTATCTAAAAGGTACACTTGATTATGGTATTAAGTATACTGATGCATCTAATGTTGAGTTAACAGGTTATTAAGATTCTGATTGGGTTGGCAATATGGATGATCGAAGATCAACCACTGGATATGCGTTCAGCATTGGATCCGGGGTTGTTTCATGGAGTAGTAAGAAGCAAACTACTGTATCTTTGTCTTCTACCGAAATAGAATATAAAGCCTTGTGTGCAGCAACTTGGGAAGCTATTTGGTTAAGAAGACTTCTTCAAGATGTTGGAGAAGAACGAAAGGAACCTACGATGATCAGATGTGACAATCAAAGTTCGTTCAATATTGCGAAGAATCCGATCTTTCAAGCAAGGACAAATCATGTTGAAGCTCAGTATCATTTTGTTCAAGAAAAGTTGCAGTCAAATGAAATAACTCTTGTGTATTGTAATACTAGTGAAAATGCTGCTGATATTTTCACTAAGCCTCTTGGAAAGACTAAGTTTGAACTGTTTAGGGAGATGTTAGGTGTAGAAGTCAATCCATTCTCCATTAAGGGGGAGAGTTGGAAATAATGGAGAAAGCGCTAGTTGTAAGCGCCAGTAATAAGCGCCAGTTGTAAGCGCCAGTTAGAAGAGTCAGTTCTTAGTTAAGAGTCCAGTCATCTTTGGTTTGCATGTAACTGACTCGGGAGAGTCTTTTCCTATATAAAGATGTAATCCATCTTCATTTAATAATAAGAAGTGAGCGTAGCCTCACTGTGTTTGTTTGTGTGGTATATTTTATCTAATTCATCCACCATGCAACTGCCATTTTCATGTGCCTTCTCTTCAAATTGTTCTTTCATTTTATCCATTTCAGTACCTTCTCTTTGAGATCTGTATACCTAGGAAAGGAAACGAGCAAGGAAGACAATTTTTATTCTGATCAAAGAGAAGCCTGTTGCGCTCATGTGCGATTGGTATGGCTTTAAAAAACTTAAGATATTATGTATTTTTTCATATTTATGAAATTATTCCCCGGATGGGGTGATTTTCAGTTCGAATGATCACGAGGGAGGCACGATCGAGGAGGTTCCTCAACAACCGAGGAACCAAATGGCTATTGGCTTTCTAGACAAAATAAAAAGTAGAGAAGATAATACAGGTAAGATAGATTGGGAACAATAATGTGCAGAGTATATTAATTAAGGGAAAAGAGTTGAGCTAAATAAGCTCAAGCAAATTAAAAAGATTAAGAACTTGAGAGGAATCCTAACGGACTCTCAGTGTACAATCACTACTAAGTTGAGGTTTACAACTAACACCTCCTCTTAAACTCAACGTTATAAAGCCTAAGTGTTGCATCTGGAAATCAAAAAATGGATTTACCCAATGGTTTTTAACAAAAAGAAATTCAAAAGTGAAAATGCCTGTTGGTCTATGTCTTAGCTAGGCTTACAATACATAACAATAAAACTAGACTTCAGCTTTTTACTTGAGTTGGGTTTCTTTTTTCTCTTCTTCCAAACTTTGTATTGTTCTAACTTGGTCATTTTTTTCATTTCGGCGTTGATACTGAAAGCTTCGTGCTTTGTCTTTTTTCTTTGTCGTTGTAACTTCATATTCAGAATTTGAAGAGGCTCCTTATGCACGTTTATTTCATCTTCTTGTGAAACAAATTTGTTTTTGAGAGTGGGCTCATGCCACCAATGCAAACTATCATCAATTCCCTCAATAGCTTGGGCTACAGAGTCCACAGAATGCTTCCACATTAACTCAGAATAAAATCTGATTTCTTCAAAAATCCATTGCATGAAGATGATTTCAAACTGGTCTTCATTGAAATCCTCATCCATGTCTTCATCTTCTTCTTTTAGCTCACCTGCATACTCAAACAACTTGTCAATCTAATATTAAAAAATTATAACAGGAACCATATTGGTTCTCTTCTTTCTATTCTTTCTGAGAGAAGTTATTATCATCATCATCATAGATTGACTCTTAAATCCATTTCAAATATGCATCAACACTATCTTCAGCTTCAACTTCATCATTGGTAGCCATAAGTGTAGTGGCTTGAATGCTTCTATCATCAAACCTTCTTTCAAGCATTGCTTTGCAGTCACCAAATCATCCACTTGGTTCTGAATGCCAAGTAGGCTTTCTCCTCCAAACATTAATTCATCATTTTTATTATTCTCTTTCATTATTTGAAGGTACTCATCATAAGATAGGTTATCATCATCAAATTCAACTTCAATATTTCTTACCTCTATTTCAGAGAGGCCAATTTCTACACAATGTTCATAAAAAATTATTGATGTTGATCATATTTTTTCATCAACAAACATTACTGGAATCATTTCATCAATGTCGGTTGTTGTGTCGATAGCTTCACCATCAATTTCTGCAATTTTCTCATGCTCTGCTTCACACACAGATGCACTTTTTTTCTTTTCTTCTCGTAGCTCTACTTCAGAGACAGATGCTCCTTCATTATGTTCCTCTAGTAGCTCTGCCTTAGACACAAATGCTTCTTCTAGAGTGGAAACATTCGATAAATTGTTGCTCCCTCTCTCACTATTGTGTTTCCATAATACTCCAAACTTCTTTCAAAGATGTTGTTGTTGCAACCTTGTGCAACATACTTTCATCCAAGGCTTGTTGGATGAGTTGCAATGCTAATGTATCCCTTTCATGATCATATAGATTATGATAACAGTCTACAAGACACAAAATATCATTCATTCTAACAGACCAACATTCAAAATTATTACCATTATACTAAGGCGGTAATGGTAGATTCATGCTCATGTTGCTCCAAATATAATCAATTTTTTTCTGATCTACTTCCTATGTGAGATCCTCAGGTACAACTAGAACCTCTTCATTTATCTTTGCAAAATATGTTGTCATTTCTTTATTGTTATCTTTCCATATCTGTGTGAGATATCTTCTAGACTTCCTGAGTCGTCTTTGTTGACTCATGACAACATTTCTTGGTTGTTCATTCACCAATTCGATCACACTTGTGGATCGACTATTCTATATCATCACACTGATACTGCTTGATGCAAACAAACAATGAAATTTGGGCTCTAGCCTTCTTTAAAAATTAGATCTACATGAAATTTCTTGTTAACGGGTATGGATCTTGCTAGATCTGATTATCCGAGCATAAGATCTTTCATATTCAGAACTCTAAGATGATTTATTTATCGACTGAATCCATTTAATGGTAGAATCGAGCTATCTGAGTTTCCTCGAGAGCCAAAAAAAAATTAAAGTTCATCTTCTCATGTGACCGGGTGCTGAGAACCAGGCACTCACAGACTTCGGGCTTCAGGCGTTTCGACATGTGAAGGCCTCAGTTCCTCTGAATAGTTGAATGGTCGAATATATGAATTTCTACAAGGATCAATGGTCCTCGTTGATAGGAGATCAACGGCTCACAATTACTTTGGGAGTTCAAGCTTCAGAGCCTTCCATCGCTCTTAATCACAAAAATTGTGAAGTGTCAAAGCGGTGAACTATCTATAGATATGTAGATCCAACGGTCCTCAACCTTCTGCAAAATAACAACTAAGATTAACTTCGAGCAACCGACCCTCTAGTGATTGTGGCTTCTTCACACTACTTATAACTCTGAAGTGTTGTAGCACTGAAGTGTGGGATCATGTGACGCGTGTCTCCTGCGACTCCAATGGTCCAAAATTACTTCGGCTCCTTCGAGAATTTTTGTCACTGCTACACAGATCGTCAATCTACCGGATGGCTTCCACGTGTCCAACATGATCAATGGTTTGGGTCTTCTTCAGGCCTTCGGGTTTCTGGTAACCTTTTGCACTTGCTTCCTCCCATAGTGATTACCTTCTGGACTCTAGGATCAATTGACACATGTCCTTTGTAAATGGATGGTCCTAATTCACTTTGGAACTTCAACACTTCATCCACACTCAAAATCTTATGAAGTTCTTTCTCTTTGGAGTGTAGGATCTGATGACACATGTCCTATTAGGATGATACGACCAGATCTGCTACGACTCCCGTGACTTCAGGAGTTCTTGAATCAACATACCTTCGTTCTTCCGAAGTGTTGATCTTTCAGACTTCCGGAATGACGTCGCGTGGCCATTGAAACCATTGCAAAATAAGAAGTAGAGAAGATAATACAAAGAATACAAATTGGGAAAAAGAATGTGCAGAGTATATTCATTAAGGGAAAAGAGTTGAGCTAAATAATCTCCAGCAAATCAAAAAGATCAAGAACTTGATAGGAATCCTAACAGACTCGTACAACTGGCAGTGTACAGTCACTATTACGTTGAGGTTTACAACTAACATGTACATGTCAAGGTATTTTTGCGATTACATAGGCATGAGGGTTATTATGATCAGGTGGACGCAAAGAACAGTCTTACACACATATTGTATTAGCAAGATGGTCACAAAGTCTCTAGGTTCGGGATCAACATTAGAAATGGAGGTGAGTAGGGTCATTCGGCCATGGAATGGCAGCATTGCATCATGATGAAGAGGAGCCAACGTATGCAAACCATCTCCTCCCTCATGATGAGCTTAGTCATGGATGTGGATTTGGATAACTCCAGTGGTTACATTCTGAGTTTGAATGTGTTGATTTGGGAAACTCCAGCAGTTGCATTCTGAGTTTGAACGTGTTAAATTGGATTTGCGAGGGAAGAGATTAAGGTTCATCCTTCCTCGGATACACTGAATACTCTCCCACTACTCTTACCATTGTTAGTCTTTTCTTCCTTACTATTAGTCTGGAAATATCCCTGAGAGTAAGGAACCCATCTCATCCTCACCCTGCACAACGCTCCTGTAATGAGAAAGCTTCCATTGATGTGGCTAAATTCTATGAGGATTATATTCCAGAAGCAGATAAGGTCAGGATGACAGAATTGGTAGACGAAGTCCTTCAACTTAGGGAATTCCATGATGATGAGGAGGTGGAAGCTCAGGTTGGAAGCGTCATACCTCACCCTGGTTGTAATACATTTCTTTTTCATAGGTGGGGTACTTACATATGACATCTGATAGTGTCTCACTATGATATGCCACTGAATGACTATGTTGAGTGAGAACTACTCCCACAACATAGTCTGTGGCATCGGTCTCAATCTCAAAAGATTGTTGTTGATTGGGTAAAATGTTTATTGTTGTGACTTCCCCCACGCAAAATTTTCCTTTCCACCACTCTTGGGAACTTGATTGAGGGCCCATGCAATATGGGATAATCCCAACACAAACCTATGATAGAAGTTGGCAAGTCCTAAGAAACTTCGAAGCTCGTTTAGTGTGGTCAGGGCTAGCTAGTCATGAATGACTTAAATCTTGGCTACATCCACATGCACACCATTCTCATCAACAATGTAACCTAGGTATTGGACCGTGTCCATGCCTAATCCAGGTGGATATCGATGGCCACCCACCAATTCCAACTAACTCACATACAGATGTCATCTTTGCAATTTTAGTTTTCATCTTGGGAGTATTTTTCTAGTTTTTCAGGTCCTAAACTTCTGGGGCCGTTTTGAGGCCCTAAACAACGTTTTTTGGGCCCACCACAATCACACTATGGAAAAATTCAAAGTGTGACGAAATAAAGTGTATTCCTCGAATAGACCTTTCCAATGGGATATCATGTGCCTAAAACAGAGATTGTTTGCAAATGTTACGACCGTGGCAAGTTGATGTACCAAATTACCCCAACAGGGCCCACATGAATTTTGGTGCTTCATCTCCTAGGGTTAGGTTTTGACATTCATGTTTGATGTAAAAAGGCCTTTGGAGCTTCATTTTACTCATCTTCTTGCGATTGAGCGCAACCATCACAACTCTTCTCATAGATAATCCACCACCATTCTAGTAAGCTTGTTTCAATCTACATTTTACAGTTTCAACACATTTTATTTATTGAATAGAAGCCAAGTTTTACCATATCCATGTTTTTGTTCAATGTATCTCTGTGTCAATAATATAGATATTTATTCATTTTTTTTTTCTCATAAAATCCAGACTAGTGGTATCAGAGTGGTTTTCTCCTTGTCGTTCTTAGTGCATGTCCCCGACAAGGTCAAGGTACAAAGAGTTGGGTCTCGAGCTTGTTTCTCTTGAGGACAAGAGCTCTCACATTCCCAAGTGACCTTCCTTGGAGGGAAAAAATAAAGATGATGGGACATGAGATCCTTTCAAATTGTTGCTCGAGGAAGCCCTCGCAGAACAGAAGAATGAAATGATGGATATTTTTGCGCAAATATTTCGATGACTACCAACATGCGACAAATATTCCTCGAGCAAAGGTGTCACCCCCTTCAAGGTATTGATCAACTTTGATATTCCTATATTTGAAGGTCAGATAGACACAGGTATTGTAGACAAATGATTGAATCTACTAGAAGGGTATTTTTATGTTCATAAATTTTCCAATAGAGAAAATATTACATTTTCACTCCTCAAAGTCATATGCCATGTCAAATATTGGTGGGAGAATTTTTTTGAGAGAAAGGCAACAAAAGAAACCTCATTATTTACAGTTTCACTCACCTAAGAGTCCTTTAGAGATGATATTAAGGAACAATACTACCATGTTGGTAGTTATGACAACCTTTATACATGATGGACCACACTGTGGCAAGAAAGGGACCAAATAGTGCCAGAGTTCACAAATATCTTCCATACCTTGCGCACCAAGCTAGGTATCAAAGATTATGACTGGCATCTGGTGCTCAAGTACTGTGGCGGTTTTCATAGATACATCCATACATAAATGAAGTTTCTATACATATCATCCTTAGGAGTGACCTATCGATATGTTTTCAAAATCAAGCAGAAGCTTAAACAAAAGACGACACATTTTGGGTCTAGGAACCCATCACAACATAAGTAGAGAAAGCGTAGCCCCAACACTTAGAATAAAGGGTAGAGAAAATATTGATAGCCTTAGGAAAACCAGTCTAAGTCACAAACAAATAAGGACAATGGAAAGACAAATAAAGACACCGGGAAGTGGTGCGACTTCCATAAGAACCCCTGGCATAACACTATTGATTTTCACTCAAAGCCATCATTGGCGGCTGAGGCGAATGCCTATGCATCATATGTGTGTTCCAACTCAGAGAAGAACTAGAAGACGGGATATATATTATTGACGTGGAACCTATTTTCACCGTTGCTACCACTAAGATCCAGCCTAGTGAACCTGACACACCAGAGGAAGGATAATGCCTCTTTCATTCACAAATGTGGGTGAAGGGTACTCCGCTGCACTTCATCATTGATAGTGATAGCTTAAAGAACCCCATCTCAGTGGAGGTCATCAAGCGGCTGGCCCTATCAAAAGTGTTGCACCTGCAACCATACGCCATCGGATGGCTCCGCCAAGGAAGCAATTTTCACATAAACCAAGAGTGTCACCTATCCTACATCATCAATCCCTTAAAAGAATATGTATTGTGTGATGTTACTCCCATAGAATTTTGTGATGTTCTTTTGGGCCAACATTATTTATGGAAACATCATGTTATATGTGAGTCTAGGCCTCGCAATGTTATTATTACTTTGGATAGGAAATTGTACAGGATACCCGAGGTAGTCCCACCTACTACCATTTTATTTATCTCTGTCAAGAAATATAGGAAGGTCATCTTTCAGATTGGGAAGTTCATCTTATTTATTATTTTCTCTTAAAGTGAGAGGAAGGTTGTTGCCAAATCCATGGCCTCTCTGGTCGATCTCTCCATGCAGTAGAAGAAATTGGATAAGGTCGTCGAAGAATACAAAGACATATTCTCCTCATCCACTAGGGTACCTCTACACTTTCATGTCAAGCATTCAATCGATCTGACCCACGATGCACCGCTACCCAATGGACCATTCTATCTCTACTCTCTGTTATAAAACAAGGAGATAAAGCATCATATCCAAGAACTGCTCCAAAAGTGGAAAATATGACCCAGCTCATCACCATTTTCAATCCCAATCGTTCTTGGGCACAAGAAATATGGGACCTAGTGACTTTGCATCCATTACCGGGACCAAAAAAAATCACAGTTAGGAAACTGTACCCGATTCCCCGAATTGACAATCTCCATGAATAACTCAAGGGGTCCAAATAATTTAGTAAGATTGATATGAAGTCTGGCTACCATCAGGTCCCAATAGAGCATACAGATGTATGGAAAACTTCCTTCAAGTCCAAAGAAGGTCTTTTGAATGGTTGGTCATGCCATTTTGTTTGATGAATGCCCAACCAACTTTCATGAGGATGATGGATGATATATTGTGTCTTTTCACCAATTATTTTGTTGTGGTGTATCTAGATGACATCCTCATCCACAACAAGGATTCGGTGGAATACTTGCATCATATTCAACAGGTTCTTCACACTCTATGGCAACACAAGCTATATGAAAATTTTGAAAAATACTCCTTCGGCATGGATAAGGTCTAGTACCTAGGCTAAATTGTTGATGAGAATGGGGTGCATGTGCATTCATCCAAGATTCAGGTCATTTGTGACTAGCCAGACCCAACCACACTCACTGATCTTCATATTTTTTTAGGCCTTGCCAATTTCTATCGCAGATTAGCGTTGGGATTCTCCCATATTTCATGGACCCTCAGCCAAGTAACCAAGGGTGCTGGTAAAGAAAATTTTGTATGGGGTCTATCACAATATCAAGAGTTCAATGATTTGAAGTAGTGCTTGTGCTCAGCTTGAGTGCTCTCATTACCCGACCTACAACGTCCCTTTGAAATCGAGACAGATGCTTCAGACTATGTTGTGGGAACATTTCTCACTCAACACAGACACCCCATGGACTATTGTAGTGAGACACTATCAAATGTCATGCATAAGTACCTTAATTATCAAAAATAAATGTACTCCATTATTCAAGCCAGCCACTAGTGGAGGAATTACATTTTTGGGAAGGAGAGAGTTATCCACACCGACCATAAGTCGCTACAGTTCATGCAGACACAAGGAAAGTTGCAGAATGACCTCCATTAGAGGTGATCAACATATTTGTAGCAGTTCCATCTCAACATAAAGTATAATACATGAAGCACCAACCACATTGTTGATTGCCTCAATCGCCCTCCAGCTATAGCACTCACCACAGTGCTAAACTCCTCTGGCCACGAGACCTCCAAATGGGCCCAACTCTATGAGATAGATCTTGACTTCACCACCACCTACCATATGTTGGGCAAAAACATATTTGTCACTCATTTCCATATTCAGAATGATTTGTTGTTCCATCTTGGACATATCTGCATTCCAACAAGTGAGTGAGCGAAGATGATTTGGGAAGTTAGGTGGAAGGACACTTCGGTGTAGAAAAAACAATGGTAGTGTTATAGAAACAATTATATTGGTTGAAACTTTGACAAGATGTCAACAAGTATATCAGGTCCTGCACTACCTGCACCATTTCCAAACCGACCATTAATAAACAAGGCATGTACACCCCTCTTCCTACTCCTGAAAGGCCCTGGGAATCCATATTTATGGACTACATGTCCAACCTTCCGTCAACCAAGTGGTGAAATGATTGTGTTCTTGTGGTGGTTGATTGATTTTCTAAAATGTTGATTATGGATGCCTAGAAGAAGAGTATCACAACATAATCCACTGCCAAACTATTCTTCAAATGAGTGTGGGTATATTTTGGGATACCACAAACCATCGTCTCATATCAGGATAGTAGGTTCCTCAACACATTCCGGTCAATACTCTGGTCACTTATGGACACCAAGCTCACCAAATTCACTGGCTTCCACCCCCAGAGGGATGTTCAAACCAAGTTTGTCAACCATATGATCGTTCATATCATTCCCATGTACAATTCCAAGAATCCCCGCACATGGGATGAGAGTCTTCCTTATGTTCAAAAAAACTACAATAGAGCCATATATAGCTCAACCGAACAGAACCCCTTTCAGGTGGGGTTGGGATTTCAACCATTGGGTCTAATAGATGTTTCATTACCCCTTCCGGCCACCCAAGAAGACTTGTCCCATACTCAAACTAAATTGAAAAAACTACATGTTTCAATGAGCAAATCTACCACATCCGCCAACAGGTTCAGGATATTTTTTCTAAAGGAAGATATAGAAAAGATGCAACAAGAAATCAAAACAAAAGATGAAAGGGTGGCTTAGTTTCCGAAGGAGAATCAAGATTTGCAAGAAAGACTAAACAAGTTGAAGACAAGGTTTAGAGGCAAGTGGTTGTTGCAGGGATCCAAACACATTATCTGGGATTCTATTGTTGTTGAAGCTTCCAAGTTCAGGGTGTACTTGAACTTCATCAATGACAAAGATAGCATGGCCATCACAACCAAAAGTAGGTGCATTGTTGTAAATGAGACCCTAGCAAAGAAACCCTTAGAGTGGGCCCAAAATGTTATAAACCTGTTGAATTCCATTCCCATCATAGAACATCAGACCATTAGGGTCAAATACAAGACCACATTGATCATCACGGCTAGGAGAGTCATTTCCAAGCATAACCTTCTAAAATCAATCCAAACCAAGGCCATACAGATGGAGCAGAGTATACAGGAATTCAAGGATCTATTTGAAGAGTTGTTCATCAAAGGCCTCCCACCATTTTGGGATGGAAAAGGGAATTTGTATGATCAGGAGGAATACAACTCTCACCTTGCCCAATGTAGAATGGATCACTCCAAGTTTCAAATCCTGGAGGAAAACTTGAAAGGAGCCACACTTGTAGAATTTTTGACCACATATTTTGAGATCTTGAATTAGTTTAAGATAGTGAAGAATGGGCTTCCAACCATGACTTATTCCTCCTGCATTGACTTGGAGATCCTAATCAAGGAAATGATGGATTATGAGATCCCATCTGACTTTTAGTGGAAGGAGATAGTGTGTTTGGGAAAGACAAAATGCAGTTTCCCAAGAATCAACAAATAGCCCCCAAGTGTCACCAAATTGGCAAATTCGACAAAGGAGCAAAGAAGGATAGATGGAAAAGAAAGAAGTCTAGCATTCAGAGAAATCGGTCCTTATTTTATGAAACATTATGGTTGATCATTATAAATTAGTTCACATACCGAGACTATCAGTTGAAATTATTATAATCAGTTTTAGAAGCTGAAACGTTTCAGTTCATCTATTGTAAACGTTTTCTAATTAAAGGAACTCAAATTATATAAATATCAGAAGTTCCAAATGTATTAGTGTTAGAAGAAGTGCAAGGGCACCTCCTTAGTTGTTTTGAACTCTACTGTAATTTTCTGAAGCTGAATTGAATACATATGCAGAAGCTTTTGAAGTCTCTATGAAAAGATTCTAATGGTGGTAATATGAGTCTTGTCTTCTCTCATTGTATGTATTTCATTTTTTCTTTAATTCCATTTACATTGTCTTTTGTTTAAATTAGACAGTTAGAAGCTCAGAATTCATCTTGTTATGCTCTCGACTTAACAAATTTAAACTGTGTCAAATTGTTTATAACTAATTCATAATTCATTTCACTAATGCTCTGAAGAAGTTACTTGTTTCCTTTTCTTCTTACACTCTACAAACTACAATTTATAAATCAGATTCGGTAATATCCCTAGACCGAACCCAATTGTAATGTAAATAAAAATGTACTTAAGATGGTGAGTTGCTTTGATACCATTTTGTATGCACATTTCATGGCATAGTGCGCACTTGTACCGTGCAATAAAATGATGAAGTGTACACATTCCAAGTTACCTCACACAGGTTAAGTGAGTGGATATTCAGGCCAACGAGCCTTTGTGTATATGTTTTGTCGTATAGGCTGGTGAGCCAGTTTTGGGATGATTAAGTCAGAGAGCCTAGATGTTAAAGGCCATTGTGCCTATTTTGTATATCACTCATGATTAATATAAAATACATCATTGTGTGCAAACCGACCATGATAAAAGAGATGGGGGACTAAAATCCACTGGTTAGGGAAAGGGATGGGCCTAAAAGTTAAGGAAAAGGGGCTAATCTAGGGAGCTTAAGCCAAAAAGGAATATTATATTAATATTTCTTAAATCATAAAGTATAGATAATTATTTTATCCCAAGTTCTAAAGTTGGGGACAAGTGGGCCAAAGTAGCTCCGAACATGACAAGTGTCAATTTGGGGACATGCATACATATTGTGGGAACTTAGTTCATTTTCCCATCATTTCCATCATTCCTTCCATCATTCATTCATCCAGTCAATCATCCATGAACATGCACACAGTCATTGAGCTATCTTATGTATCTTCATGACTATACATGAACTTGTATCCATAGCCATTTCGTGTTGGTGTATCTGGTTAGCTTGGAAGCTGGACTGAAGAAGTGGGTTGTCAGGCCCATGGGATGTTGAAGAGACGGGTTTTCAAGCCCATGAGAAATTCTCTGGGTGAAAAAATTGTTGGAAATTGATTTTCTGAAGGTGTTAAACTGCAACTACAGTGCTCTGAGACTTCCTATCCGGCATGTTGTTGAATCCCGGAAAGGAAGTGGGGAAGACGAAGGGTTGTTGAGTAGAGAAGGGGCACACTTCCTCGGTGGGACAGGCATGTGGGGAATGGGGGACTGTAGGTTGTTAGTTTGAGTTGGCACCTGAGACAAAGTCTTTCCTGTATTCAATGAGCCTTTAGTTTGGCTAGGAATCCCTTTACTTGGGTGGAGTTTAGTCCCAACTCGGGGGTGACTCACTGTTGAGAGTGATGAATAGTGTGGTCTAAGGTTGGGAGGCTTGTGGAAGGTCTGCACACAATTGGTGACATTCTTACCAAGATAAGTGCCAATTGGGTGATAAATTTATATGTTGCATTGTTATTTACGTGTTTATTTTTATGGGTTATCATATGTGGAGTTATAACTGTATTTATTTTTTTGGGTATTTTCTGTATATGTTTACTATTATTTCAGTGTGAATCTGTGTATCTACACATGTATTTGTTTGTTTACGTTTTATATATATGCTTCCGCAAGAGTTCTCTATGTATATATTCTTAATTGCATGCAGTTCAAAAAATTTATGTGGCTTAGTAAAGTTTTGTATTGGGTATGTTATAGTATGTTCCGCAGAGAGAACGAAAGAGTTCTCTGGCATAGCGTGGCTCGGCATCGATGGTCGGGGACATTAAAAATTGGTATCAGAGCTTCAGTTTTCATCATTGAGCCTGGATGGGCCAAGAAAGTTGAGTTGAAGTGAAATGTCACAGAGGATTTATTTTGAAGTGACCAAATTTCAGTTTGTAGAGAATCCATGGTAAAAAGTAACAACAAATGGGCAAAATTGGGGAAAAGTCCCATTTTTTTTTAAATTCATGAGAAAATGGAGAAATTCGGCCAAGTGGTTGAACTTGTGTTATCGGGATGAAATTGAAAAATTTAATGGTTGCAAAATGTCTATGGTAAATTGGGGAAAAAGTTAATCCAAAAACCCCAATTTCTGCAACGGAATTCACGAGGAATTGATGCACATAAAAATGAATGTGCATAGGTGGGCACACTAAAAATGCATGATGCACAGTGAAAATCTTGTGATAGATAAAATTCGGCACTGCGCATCAAGATATTGGTGTGCTAGTGCGCACACTAAATTTTGGTGGCGTGCAGAAAAATGTTAGTGTGCAGGTGTGCGTGCTAAATTTCGATGCCGCATGGAAAAAAGTTAGTGTACGGGTGTGCACGCTAAATTTCTATGTCACGTGGAAAAATGTTGGTGTACAGGACCATGCAATAAATTTAGCATTGCGTGGTGTGAAAACAAATAATAATGATGTATGCGGTGTGCCCAGTGTTAGCAGAGTGCAGAGGAGTTTTGTTGGTGCATGGGCAATGTGGGTATATTTTGTCACGCGAAAGTTTAGTTAGTGGTGCACAGTGGAGGAGTATTAAAATTTGGAATGGTGCAGTGCGTCGAGTGAAATGTACTCAGAATATCAGCGCGTGGTACAAAAACTGTGTGTGGTGGATATTGAGGCAAGACATAAAAGTACTGTGGGCAAGTTATTGGTGCACGACACAAAAGTGTGCACAATTATTGGTGCGACAAAGAAGTCATGCACAGTGGTTATAGGTGCAGGAAGCACGTTTTACCTTGTGGTGTTGCTGAACATGGTAAATACAGGGGCATAGATTTAAATTTGTTCCCGTGAAGTTGTTTAAAGGGTGAACAATAGCAGAAAACCAGAGATTGTCTTAGACGTTTTATATCATTTGAACATCATCTTTTTGCAACACATTTTTGAGGCCCTTCAGAGCATTTTTAGCTACTCAAAAACCACGAGAACAGAGTGTGCCAAGGCACTTTGTGTCTCTATAGCTAAAATTAAAGAGATTGGAGAGAGATTTCTAATGGTGTAAATCGTTCATCAAACGAAGCTTTTATGAGAAAGTTATAGCACAAACAATGAAGGGTAAATTTTAAGACCCATCTAACTTTAAAGATCCATAACTTTCTGCTCCAGAATCAGATTGAGACGTAGGAGTAGTCAATGGAAATTTATTGAGCCATAGAAAATGTTCCAATAGCTGAATTAAACTTTTGGGCATGTTAAAATTGTTAATATGGAAAATAAAATACCTGTAGCATATCAATTACAATATGGTATTTTGGCCTAGATCTTCAGTCGGTTGTAGCTAGTAGCCTAGAACCCAGAAAGACGTGAAACTTGAACAGAGTGTCCATAATATGTAAATGATGAAACCCATTTGAGATCCTACAAAAATTCCAAGGAGTAGGTGAAAAAATGCATATTTACAGTGCAATGTTGCGCCAACTTGAAGAATGAACAGAAAAATTAATGGGCAAATTTCTAATAACCATAGCTTTCTACTCAAGACTATGAATTGAATATGGGAGTAGGTGTTGGAAAGTGGAATATAACTATCCACCCATAAAATTGATCTGGGAATTCAATTTTCCAGGAAATCAAAAGAAAGAATTATGATATATATTATTGAACCAGAATGGTTCATATTTTCATGAAATTGTTGAAATGTTTAGCCTGACAAAGTTTTGTTGGTTGAATATTTTGTAGAGTTAACAACAAAAAGATAAAATCAAGATCAACACAGATTCTAGAGGAATGGAAAAGGCATAGGGGACTTACATTCATGAGGATGATATTAGAGGGATGGATGTCCATTTGGGCATCGAACGAACAAACTCCAATGAACATGGAGATGAAAGGAATGAAAACATGAATATGGTAGAGACCATTAAAAATTTACAGAAGGATGTCCAAATCCATAAAGCTGATAATGAAAGGATTATGAAAGCCAAGGAGAAACAGGATGACTTCAACATGAATTTATTGGAGAGCTTGAATAGAATAAAAAATAAATTGGATAAGGAGAGTGGCTCAAACCAATCTGGAAGTCATGAGACTTCTGATGAGAAAAGAAGAGCCAAAAGTGTTAGCATACATCACCACCACTCCCTGAGGCATTCCAATAAGAGAGCACACGGAATCTCAAGTCCATCCCCTTTCAGGAAGGACAAGAGGTTTGGGGTGGATGAGCTATGAGGAGAAATGAACAAAATCAAACCTCCTACATTTGATGGTGAGCACAAGAAGGATGAAGATGTAGAGACATGGTTGTTGGGCATGAGAATGTATTTTCAATTGCATAATTATTCTTCTCATGTAGAAGGTATAATTGCTATCTATAAACTCAAGGGAAAGGCATCCATGTGGTGGGATCAACTTGTATAGGTGCAACACATTAAAGAGAAAATTGTTACTTGGATGGAATTCAAGAAGTATTTTGAGAAGAAATACTTGACTAAGAGATACTATGATAAGAAAATGAAAGAGTTGTTTGAACTCAATCTTGGGAGTATGACCATTGATGAATATGAAAGAAGGTTTTTAGAACTGTTGAAGTATGTCCCTTTCATCAATGATGAGATAGTTAATATTCAAAGGTATTTGAGTAGATTTCCATCATTCATCAGTGAAAAAATATAGTATGATGATCCCAAGACATTGGAGGAGACCATAAGGCATGCTAAATGCCTATATGATCAGAAAATATCAAGGCCAAGTTTCCAAAAATATTGGGAAGACAAAAATAAATTCAAGGTGGATTAGAGGAAGAAGGGATCTAAGCCACCATTCTTCAAAAATAATCCACAGGGACAACAAACTCCTAGAGAGACCAGAACGACTGAAATAGGGGGCCAAACGCCAAGGAAGCCACCTATTCAATGTTGGGGTTGTAAAGGAGATCACATGTTCAGAGATTTTCCTCATGGAGGTGAAAAAGGGAGGA
This sequence comes from Picea engelmannii, assembly GCA_009831015.1. Lineage (NCBI taxonomy): Eukaryota > Viridiplantae > Streptophyta > Pinopsida > Pinales > Pinaceae > Picea > Picea engelmannii. The sequence goes on from ML779570.1 coordinate 537,152, forward strand.
TTGTTAACAATGTACAACAAGTTGAAACAATGGAGGACATGGGCATAAATGTGCCAAGAATCTATGCAACCTTGGACAACAAGAAAGTAGAGTATCAATCACACATGATTGAAGTGGAAGGTATGATCAACAACCAAATCATTATTATTTTAATTGATTCAGGAGCTAGTCATAGTTATATAGATCCTAATATGGTGGAAATTTTTCATTTTTCAAGAAGCAAGCAAGGGAAATCTTGGTTAGTGGAGATGGCTAGAAGATCCAAAAGAAAAGTTAATGAGATGGTTAAGTCATATCTTATGGACATGAATGGACTGAACACCAGGGAAGATTTGAACATCTTACCTTTAGGTTCGTATGACTATCTAATTGGGATGGATTGTTGGGACCAACATCATGCCATCCTAGACTGTCATAACAAGACCTTTACTTTATTGGACGAGGAAGGGACCCTAAGGAAGTACGAGGAATTCCTAGGGTAGTAACCGTCTAATAAATTTCAGCATTGCAGCTGAAGAAATGTTACAGAAAAGGGTGTCAAATATTTGTAGCACATATGGAAGAGACACCTAAAGGTACGATGCTTGATTTGGAAGATTATGCAGTCTTGGCATAATTTGAAGATGTATTCAAGGAAGTACCAGGACTACCCTGAAAGAGAAATATTGATTTCTCTATAAATTTAATGCCTGGAGCAGCTCCAGTGTCAAAGACTCCTTATAGAATGAGTACACCAGAGTTGAAGAAGTTGCAAATGAAACTTGAAGAGATTCTGAAGAAGGGGTATATACGCCCAAGTGTGTCACCTTGGGGTGCCCCGGTCTTGTTTGTGAATAAGAAAGATGGAACATTAAGATTGTGCATTGATTTCAGACAGTTGAATAAAGTGACTATTAAGAACAAGTATCCTCTGCCAAGGATTGATGATCTTTTTGATCAATTGAAGGATGTAAAGATATTTTCAAAGATAGATCTCAGGTTAGGATACCATCAGGTAAGGATTAAAGAGGAAGATATCATCAAGACCGCTTTCAGAACAAGTTATGGTCATTATAAGTTCACAGTGGTGCCATTTGGGTTGTGAAATGAAACATTTGTTTTCATGTGCTTAATGAATGGTGTTTTCCGAGAATATTTAGACAAGTTTTTCACTGTCTTTTTGGATGAAATTACTATATATTCCAAGTCATAAGAAGAGCATGAAAATCATTTGAATATGGTGTTGCAAGTATTAAAAAAGCATCAGTTGTATGCCAAGTTGAGCAAGTGCTCATTTTATCAGAAGCAAATTCATTATTTGGGGCATATCATTTCAAAGGATGGGATAGAAGTGGATCCTGAGAAGATAGAAGCCATTATAGAATGGTCAACACCAAAGAATGTGACAGAAGTAAGATCATTCATGGGCCTTGCAGGCTATTACATGAGATTTATTGAAGGATTCTCAAATATTGCACACCCAATCACTTCCTTACAAAAGAAGAGTGTGAAGTTTCATTGGGCATTGGATTGTGAAAAGAGTTTCCAACACTTGAAACAATTGTTAAAAGGTGCTCCAATACTAAGGATTGCAGACCCAAATGAAGACTTCATTGTATGCACAGATGAATGTAAATAAGGACTTGGCGGAGTCCTCAGTCAAAATGTGTTTGTTATATGTTATGAATCAAGGAAGTTGAAAGAGCATGAAAGACACTCTTCCACTCATGATTTGGAGTTGGCATCCATAGTGCATGCCTTGAGGAAATGGAGACACTACCTCATGGGGAAAATGTTTGAGCTAAGAAAGGACCATAATGATCTGAAATATTTATTTGATTAGCCAACTCTAAATGCTAGGCAAACCAGATGGTTAGAATTTCTAAGTGAATATGACCTTGATATAAAGCATATCAAGGGAAAAGAGAACAAAGTGGTTGATTCACTCAGTAGAAGAGTACATGAATTGCATGCTACAACCATTAGCATGTACCAATCATATTTGAAAGACATAATTATTGAGGCTGCCAAATCAAATTTGCAATACAGGGAATTAGTGGCAAAATTACAACAATGTATTTTGCAGCAGAAAATTGAAGAATATAAGCTAGATCATGATGAAATTATCATGTACAGGGATAGAATTTATGTACCAAATTCTCAGGAATTGAAAAACATGATATTGAGAGAAATGCATAATGTGCCTTGTGTTGGGCACCCAGGATATCAAAAAACTATTGCAGCAGTCAAGAGCCAATATTATTGGCTAGGCATGAAGAAAAAGGTTGTTGATTTTATTGCCAAATGTTTGGAATGTCAAAAAGTAAAGGTTGATCATAGACACCTAGCTGGTTTTATACAACATTACCCATTCATGAGGGGAAATGGGAAGTTGTAACAATGGATTTCATCACCAAACTTCCCAGAATAAAAAACAACATGATTCTATCATGGTAGTGGTGGATAAGCTTACTAAAGCTGCCCATTTTGTTCTAGTTAAACTCACTCACAAGGAAGCCAACATCCTTGATGTTAATATGAAGTAAATTTCCATATTACATGTTATACCCAAGACAATATGTCTGAAAGAGATCCAAAATGTACCTCAAAACTTTGGAAGGGATTGTTTAATGGATTTGGAACAAATTTGAATTTTAGTTCAGCTTATCATCCAGAATTAGATGGGAAAACAGAGAGGGTGAATCAAGTGATTGAGGATATGTTGAGGATGTATGTGATGGATAAACCATCAAAATGGAAAGACTACCTACACTTGGTAGAGTTTGCTTATAACAATGGGTACCAAGCATCTCTAAAGATGAGCCCATTTGAGGCACTTTATGGAAGAAAGTGAAACACTCTGGTAAGTTGAAATAACCCAGTAGAAAAAGCAATGGTTGGGCCAGATTTGCTCAGGGAAATGGAGGAGGAAATGATTAAAATAAAACAAAATTTAAGAGTTGCCAAAGACAGGCAGAAAAGCTATGTTGATAAGGGCAGAACTCACAGGGAATTTAAAGTGGGTGATCATGTATTCTTGAAAGTGAAGGCCAACAAAAGTTCCCTGAAGTTGGGAAATTGTTCAAAGTTGGCAGCTCACTATTGTGGGTTGTTTGAAATCTTAGAGAGGATTGGTCTAGTAGCTTATATGATTGCATTGCCTACATCTATGTCTGTTCATAATGTATTCCATGTATATTTTCTCAAGAAATATATACCTGATGCTAATCATGTTATTGATTTGAATGTGATTCAGGTGGAGTAAGAAGAAACTTTTCAAGTGCATCTGGTATGCATTTTGGACCAGAAAATCAAACAGATATGGAATCGATCCATAGGGCTTGAAAAGGTCCAATGGACCTGGTACAGTCCTGAGGACTCTACTTGGGAGAATGAGAATGCAATGTGAGCGGAATACCCACATCGTTTTGAGGATTTTTGAAAATTTTGTTGTATATGTCTACATGATGCACCGAGAACAATGCATAAATAAGGGGATGGAATTGTAATATCCCTAGGCCGAACCCAATTGTAATGTAAATGAAAATGTACTTAAGTTGGTGAGTTGTTTTGATATCATTTTGTATGCACATTTCATGGCATAGTGAGCACTTGTACTGCAAAGTAAAATGATGAACTGTACACATTCCAGGTTACCGTGCACATCATCTTAAGTGCGTGTGATATTGAGTCTAGCAAGCCTTTGTGTATATGTTTTTTTTTATAGGCTAGTGATCCAGTTTTGGGATGATTAGGTCAGACAACCTAGATGTTAAAGGCCATTGCGCCTATTTTGTATATGACTCATGATTAATATAAAATACATCATTGCGTGTAGACCAACCATGATAAAAGAGATGGGAGATTAAATTCCATTGGTTGGGGAAAGGGATGGGCCTAAAATTTAAGGAAAACGGGCTAAGCTAGGGAGCTTAAGACAAAAATGAATATTATATTAATATTTCTTAAATCATAAAGTATGGATAATTATTTTATCCTAAGTTCTAAAGTTGGAGACAAGTGGGCCAAAGTAGCTCCCAACATGACAAGTATCAAGCTGGGGACATGCATTCATATTGTGGGAACTTAGTTCGTTTTCCCATATTTTCCATCATTCTTCCCATCATTCCTTCCATCATTCAATCATCCAATCAATCATCCATGATCATGCACACACTCAGTGTATCTAGTTAGCTTGGGAGATGGACTGAAGAAGTGGGTTGTCAGGCCCATGGGATGTTGAAGAGACAGGTTTTCAGGTCCATGAGCAATTCTCTGGGTGAGAGAATTGTTGGGAATTTATTTCCCGAAGGTGTTAAACTACAACTATAGTGCTCTGAGACTTCCTGTCTGGCCTGTTGTTGAAGCCCAGAAAGGAAGTGGGGCAGTTGAAGGACTATTGAGAAGAGAATGGGCATACTTCCTGGGTGAGATAGGCATGTGGGGAATGAGGGAATGTAGGTTGTTAGTTTGATTTGGCACCTAATACAGAGTCTTTCCTATTGTCCATGAGCATTTATCCTAGTTAGGAATCCCTTTACCCGGGTGGAGTTTAGTCCCAACTCGGGGGTGACTCACTGTTGAGAGTGATGAATAGTGTGTTCTAAGGATGGGAGGTTCATGGAAGGTTTGCACGCAGTTGGTGAAATTCTTACAAAGATAAGTGCCAATTGGGTGATAAATTTATATGTGCATTGTTATTTACGTGCTTATTTTTATGGGTTATTATATGTGTGGTTAGAACTGTGTTTATTTTTATGGGTATTTCCTGTATATGCTGCATGTATATGTTTACTATTATTTTAGTGTGAATCCATGTATTTACATATGTATTTGGCTCTTCACATTTTATGTATATGCTTCCGCAAGAGTTCTGTGTGTATATATTCTTAAATGCATGCAGTTTGATAAATTTATGTGGCTTAGTAAAGTTGGATACTGGGTATGTTACAGTATGTTCTGCAGAGAAAACGAAAGAGTTCTATGGTGTAGTGTGACCCGGCATGGATGGTTGGGGATGTTACAGATTCATCGTCTCATTTATCCTTTATCCTCTAGAGAGTTTTATTGGCCAGTCAGTGTGTTCATTCATTTTTAGAATTTCAACTCTGTAGCCCTAAGTGTCCCTCCCCTTTCTCTCCAACAAATATATAAAACCCCCCCAAAAAAACTAAACCTAGCCATTGATCTCCATAGAAACACCAAGTGACATGAGAGAGCCCTCTTTGAGATGAGCAGGCTAGCACCCAACTCTAAATTTGGTTGAAACAGTTACCACTGTCATTTGTTTATCAGCCAAACATATTTTCAGAGTGATAACAAGTCTGATGGATGTTGCATTACCCCTTTCGTCCACCTAGGAAGACTTGTCCTAGACTCAAACTAAAGTGACAAAAATAATTGTTTCATTGAGAGGATCTATCACATCCACCAATAGGTTCAGGATATTTTGTATAATTCCAATGCCAAGTACAAGAAGTGCCATGATCAACACTAGGTGCCACACAAGTTTCAGGTGGGATATAAAGTTTGGTTGCATTTGCAGAAAGAAAACATTAGAGGAGTCCATCGGAAGCTTCCTCCACTCTGTTATGAACCTTATACCATCACCAAGGATGTGGGTGAAAACATTTTGAGCTCAACATTCCCCCCTTCCTTGGCTTGCACCCAATGTTTAATGTGGACCTCCTTTCGCCATACTTTCCACAATTATTGGACACCTCAGAGGTAGAAGAAAAGTTGACACCAACAGATATTTACCCTGACTACATGGAAAATACATCCACTTATCATATCGTGGGCACACAGGTCAAGGACACTTTCAAAAATAATTTTTAGCTTTATCATGTTGTCAAAGAAGGGAAACTCCTACACCAAGGCAAGTGGCTCACCCGAGGACAAATTCTGTAGAAATTTTCACATCTTATTGGGGTAACTCAACGCAATGGATACCTGTTAAGAACCAAACATCAATATAGAATAGAAAAACCTCAGGAAAAGTACTCAACGCCTTGAAAAAGAGATAACTTTAGATAATAAGCCTCTTCGAGGGGGCAACCTCCTTTTACCCCACTTAAATTTTCAAGTACAAGATGATTCAAAATGAAAATGTCTCCTTGGTATATATAGGAGACTAGGAGGTATAATTACAACTAATGGCCTAAATCCGA
>ML779570.1:548162-558601 GCA_009831015.1 Picea engelmannii
AAGATGATTCAAAATGAAAATGTCTCCTTGGTATATATAGGAGACTAGGAGGTATAATTACAACTAATGGCCTAAAGCTGACATAAATAAAATAACATTACTAATCTAATATGCCCCAATTAAGGGGTAATGGGCCAATATTATGGCTTAACAATACCATTGATTCCTAAGGGGGGAGGATTGATCTAGGTGGATATCGGTGGCCACCCACCTATTCCAAATACCTCACATACAAATGTCATCTTTTTAGTTTTAATTTTCATGTTGGCAGTTTTTTTCTATCTTTTTGGGTCCTAAAATTTCAGGGAAGTTTTGAGGCCCTAAACAACGCTTTTTGGTCCCACCACAGTCTCATTATTTATTGATTCAAAGTGTGACATCATAATGTGTATTCCTCGGATATACCTTTCTAATGGGCTATTCTTTTACTGAAACGAAGATCATATGCAAAAGTTACGACCCTAGGAAGTTGATGTACCAACTTACCCTAAAGGGGCTCACATGACTTTTTGCGCTTCATCTCCTAGTGTTAAGTTTTTGGATGTATAGGGTTTTGGAATTCTTTTTTTATGTAAAAAGGCCTTTGGATCCTCATTGTACTCATATTCTTGTGAATGAGCGCAACCTTCACATCTCTTCTTAGAGATAATCCACCACCATTCTAGCAAGCTTATTTCAATCTGCATTTTACAGTTTCAACATATTTCTTTATTGAATAGAATCCAAGTTTTATTGTATCTATGTTATTGTTCATTGTATCTCTGTGTTAATATAGATCTGTATTCATTTTGTTCTAATCATAAAATATGGATCAATGTCGAAGGAACATTTTTTCAAGTTAGCATATATCTTGTGTTGTCACAGAGTGTGAAGGACTTGTTGAATATGTTGCAATTATTCTTCCCAATTCTTGTTGAAGATGAGGATATCATATATATACCACCACAAAATAATTGGTGAAAGTCCGCAATATATCGTCAATCAATCTCATGAAATTTGTTGGAGCATTTTTCAAACCAAAGGGCATGACTAGCCATTCGAAAAGAGCTTCTTTGGACTTGAAATCAGTGTTCCATACATCAAATTGTTCTATTGGGACCTGGTGGTAGACAGAATTCAGGTCAATCTTACTGAAAAATTTGGCTCCCTTGAGTTGGTCAAGAAGGTTGTCAATTCGGGGAATTGGGTACTGGTTCCTAACTCTAAATTTTTTTAGGGCCCTGTAATCAATGCAGAGTCACCAAGTCCCATCTTTCTTTTGCACGAGTACAATTGGGCTCATGCAGGGTGAGGATTTGGTTTGGATGTGCTCCTTTTGAAGTAGCTCTTGAATATATTGCTTGATTTTCTCATTTTCCATCAGAGATCGATGATAGACTAGCCCATTGGGTAGTTGAGGTGCACCGAGGATTAGATTGATTGAATGTTTGACTTGACAGTGCAACGGTACCTCGTTGGGTGAGGAGAAGACATATTTGTATTTTTACATGAGAGGCCATTTGCAAACAACATGGATGTGGCTAAGACCTTTTGTTCACTTTTGAGAGAGAATTATGAAAGAAAAAATAATCCTAGTATGGGGAATGCCCTTCCTGTATTGCTTAGAAGATATTAAAGAAATGGCGGTAAGCAAAGCTACCTCTGGTATTCTATACAATTGTCTACCTAAAGTAATAATAACACTTGGAGGTCTAGAATCATATACAACATATCGTTTCCACAAGTATCGTTGGCCTAAAAGAACATCACCAACTTCAAGGGGGACAGTATCACACAATACCCCATCCTTGAATGGATTGATATCGTAGGGAGGAAGATGCTATTGGTTGACGCAAATATATATTTCTTGGAAGAACCACCTGATGGTATAGGGATGCAGGTGGGGTGTCGTCGTCAAGTTCAACTACTTGAAAAACTCTGCTAAGATCAAGTTCTTTTGAATTTCGCTATCGACAATGAAATGCAACAGAGCACCCTTCACATACATCTGTGAGTGAAAAAGGTGTTCACCTTCGTTTGGTTCTTCTTGTTCACTTGGTTGGACCTTGGTGGTAGAGATAGTGGAACTAGGTTCTACATCAATTATCTTCTTCCCCTTTTATGGATATGATTCAGAGTCAGAACCTGCCTCTGAATCTGAGGCTTTTAGCTCGGCCACCAACGAATTCTTCGAGTGACATTCATCGATGTAATTCTAGGGGATTTTATGGAATTCACACCACTTCCTAGTGTATTTCTTTGTCTTCTCATTATGCTTCTCTATTTTCATATTGGACTCATTTTCATGGTGGGTTCCATCCTTTCTCTGTCCTTTGTTCTGTGGGTTGAGGACGTCTTTTCCCTACTTCTGTTGTGATGAATTTATAGATCCAAACCCCTGCTTCTTCTGTTTAAATTTCTACTCGGTTTTGACAACATATCGATAGGTCGTGCCTAATGATGAGATATCCAAAAAATCCATTTCTATTTGGATGTATCTATGAATATATTCATGCTAATTAAGAACCATATGTCATTTGAAGTCTTTGATACTACCTTGGTGCGCAAGGTATGGAGGATATTTGTGAAATATTTTATTTTTTAGTCCTTTTCCTATCGTGGTGTGGTCCATTTCATATAATGGTCATCGCAGTTTCCAACAGGGTAGTTGTTCCTTAATATCATCCCTGAAAGAATACCAAGTGGGGTTGAATGAAAATATTGCAGATTCCTCGGTGGCATTTTTCTCATAGTAAGTCTCCCACCAATCCTTGACATGGGGGACAGGCCAGAGGAGCACACAGGTAATATTTTCTCTATTAGAAATGTTAAGGACTGAAAATGCTCTTCTAGAAGATTCAACCGATTATCTAAAATATTTGCATCTATTTGGCCTTCAAATAAGGGTATATAAAAATTGACTTGTACCTTGAAGAGGTAAGTTCCTCCAAAGTGGTCGCTTGATGAAGATTCGTCGCATGTTGGAAGACATCGAAGGATCTATGCAAATTTGTACATAATCTCGTTCCTTTTTTGAGTGAGGGATTCCTTGAGAAATAGTTTAAAAGGATATCCTAATCCATCATATCTCTTTTCTTCCTCCATTGAAGGCCATCGTGATTGGCATGGACGGTCTTGCAAGGGCTCAACAACTTCAAGTGTCAACTCCTTGTACCCTGACCTTGTTGGGAACATGCACAAAGAAACAAATAAAGAGAAGACTTATTTGATACCATTGATCCAGATTTATAAATGGAACAAAATCAAATTCATATGTATAGCAAAGAAACACACATAGATATAGTAAAACTTGACTTATATTAATAAAGAGAACCTGTTGAAACTGGAAAAATGTAGACTGAAACAAACTTGCTCGAATGGGTGCATCTTATCTCTTAGAATAGATGTAACGACTAGGATCATTTGTAATAAGATGAGTCAATGAGGCTCTAAAGTCCTTTTTAATATAAAACATAAATGAAAAAACCATAAACATCCAAAACCCTAACACTAGGAGATGAAACACCAAAAGGCTTGTGGGCCCCGATGGAGGTAATTGATACGTCAACTTCCCGAGGGTTTAATGTTTGCATACATTCTTCGTTTGGAGCGCTCGATACAACGTTGGAAAGGTATAATCAAGTCGTACATATTCATTTTGGTTTGAAATATACTTCCATTTACATATTAAGCCTGGTCGAGCCAAAAAAAAATCATTTAGGGCCTCAAAATGGCCCAAGATGTTTGGGACCCAAAAAACTATAAAAAAAATGCCAAACTGGAAATTCTTCTTTGAGTCAGTGGAATAGGTGTTGTGTCCATCAATATCCACCTATATCATAGACTTTGATACCTTTCCAATGGTGCATATCGTGCATCAATCAGAGATTGTATGAAAACATTATTCCTCTCACAAGTTGACATACCGTGTTGACCACCATGGTTTGACAGGATACCACAACAACCCTCGTTACTCATGCATATGGGGCTAGCCACGTATGTAATTTCAAGAATATTCTATAATGTTAAAAACCCTATCACAATTGATGGTTGAGGAAGTAAAAAATCTACCCCTAGATGGTATCGGGGTATGTTAAATATTGGGCCACTAGGAGGATAAGGGGTTCCATTATTTTGCATTGTATCTTGTTCCATTGCTGAGAAAAAATCTGATAGTGGTATTGTGTTAGCATAAAAAAGGAGGATAGATTTTGTAGCAGCCATGCAGGCCATCGACCAAAGGAAACTCCACAAATACTACCTCTTTTTTTGTACTTGCATCATTTTTATACCAGAGAAAAGAGAGCAGATAAGCCTCACCTTCCAGTTGGGTTTTCTCCTGTATTGGTTTTCCCCGGTCATGTCTTGTGTTTATTTCTTGATGGAGAGTGTTTCTTTATTTTTACTTTCATAATTTGTATACCAAAGAAAAAAGAGAAAATAATCCTCACCTTCTAGCTGGGTTTTCTCTCGTATTGGGTTTCTCAGGTCATATCTTGTGTTTATTTCTAGATGGTGTGTGTATTTATTTCTATTCTCTATTTTTTTCATTTGAACTATTTCATATTTTTTTCTTAAGAAGAAAACTAGTAATGAAGAGTCTGAGTTCTACAGGAAAATTAACCTTAATATTAAATATTTCAATTATTTATTAGAGATATTGTGGCGAAATTTTCTAGTGGAATATCCATGACATTTTACAGATCATATTGGTATTAGAATAGGTTTTTCTTTTGGGAATTTATGGGAAGTTGAAGATCTTGAAATCAACTTAAAGAGAAGTCCATAAAACCCTATCCATGGTGGACGCATATGTTCATAATAACCCTCCAGATCTAAGAGAAAAGAGATTTGAGAGGTTGGAAGTGCAAGTTGTTGACATCAATTGCAATATGAACCCCCTAAAGGTAGCTCTATCAAGCAAGCTCAGATTGTTTAGAGATGATGGAGGCTCTAAGTCAAAAATCAGATCGAAGGGGAAGTCGAAATATCAGGAAGACTCAATAAAGGAGTTGTAGAAATAATATGAGAAATATCATCCAAGTTCGAGTGTCGTGGATCCTTTACAGTCCCTATTCAATATGGAACCAAAAGTCAACATAAATCCATACCAATGTGAGATCAATGCATTAAACATGAATCATTGTCTATAACAACTAGAATTTTATTTTAGTGTTCACCATATAGATGAAGAGAAAAATATTTCATTTGGTATATCGAAGTTAGAGAGCCATGCTTTAAACTTGTGGGAAATCCATACATAAAAACTTAGGCTGGAGGTGGTCCACCAGTAACTAGGTGGGAGGACTTCAAAACTCTCATCAAGTCCCAATCCTATCCCAATGGGTATGTAGAAGAGAAATGGATCTGGTGGCACTACTTCAACCAGAGGCAAGGGAAGAGTGTACATGAGTACACCACTGAGCTCAAAAAAATGGCCATGATGTTGGGTATCTCTCCAAAGAACCTATATGTACTCTTCAAGTATCTAGGTGGTTTACATAGTCATATAAGAATGTAGGTGATGCTCTTCAAACCAAGGATAGTGGATGAGTGTAACTTCCTTGATCTAGATCCCTTTGTAATTGTACAAATAGGTTGGTGAGTAGTTGTAACCAAGTGTAAATGTAATGTACATTTAGGATGGTGAATCATTGGCAATAAGTTTTGATGTTGCGTGCATCAGAGTAGTGCGTAGAAAAGTTTTATCAAAGATAGGGTGCACAGATTTTGTGTGTTGTGCACACATAGGTAAGTGCGCACATTGTACCATGTTGGACACACTTGGGTAAGTGTGTGGTAATGACTTGGAAGTGCGTAGAGTTGAGTTATATATATAACTAGATATATATGAGGTCAGAGAGCATGTGTGATTAAGAGGTTGGTGAGCCTGGACACATATAGGTCATTGTGCCAATCCATGTAAATACAATCATGATTATTAATATAATATTGCATCAGTACACACAAATTGACTCAGACGAAAAGATATGGGGGAAGAATCCACCAAAAAAAGGAAAAGGGTGTGAGTCATAAGTCTTGGGGGATATTTTAATAATATTTCCGAAAAATTGTAATGTGGATATGTTTTTATCCTAAGTTCCCGAGGGTAGGGAATGAGTCACCAAGTGGCTTAAAGATACTTCTAAATGTGACAAGTGTCAAGTGGAAGACATGAAATATATATTGTTGGTCTTAGTGTATTTTGGGTATTATTATGATTATTATTCACGTTTCATGCTCTCGTGTGCAGAAGGGGGTTGGAATATATGAAAAATATGATTATTACCTTATCTCCTGAGAGAAGCTTGTAAGGAGTTGTGGGATATAATATGAGTTTATTGTCAAGGGACATGTTGACAGACTGTGAGTAGTCTCTCTGGGGGAGAGACTGAGGAGTCTCTTTGGATGAGAGATTGGTTGTTGTGAAGTGGTCGTCAGACGCAAGAGCATACTCTCCAGGTGAGAGTATTGTTGTGAGTTGTTCCTTGGTGCATTGAGCATTAGTCATAGGCCTCAGAGACCTCATGTTTGGCCTGTCGCTAGTAACCCTAGGAAGGAAAGTGGGGAATCCAAAGGAATGTTGAGGAGAGAAGGGGAACACTTCCTTGGGTGTGACAGGTGCATGGGGAATGATGGGTTGTGGACTAGTTGTAGAAGAGGGCATCTAGGACTGAGAAATTCTTTTGAGAGTCAGACCTTAGTGTGTCACTAAAAATTTGTTGCACCGACGGAGTTGATCCCCATATTGGGGGTGACCTATTGCTAAAAGATTATGAACAACAATGTCTATGGATGGGAGGAATGTCTGAGTCAAGGCCACAGTTGGTGACTTTTATAAAAGATAAGTGTTATTTATGTGTTTGTCTTGTTTACTGTGATCATCTTTCTCTATGTTGGATAAGGGTTAATTGTAATATGTTGTTTCATGTAAGTATTTGTTGTTATTTTGTTTAAAATTGCTTTCACTTGTAAGTATGTTGCTTATAGTCTGTATTTGTATTTTTGTTTGGATACGACCAATGTGGTTAGTCTTCCTTGTTAATTTAACCTTGTAATTTTGCTTATGATTCATCAATAATAGGATTGAGTGGTCGAGTGTGTGAGATGGTATCTTGTGTACACAAAGAGGTTGGAATTTGTGTGTGCAGACAGAGAATTAGATTCTATGCACAATGAAATCTGAGTTGGTGCATGACACTTATATGGTTGTGTGTGGGGTTTTGTTGTGTGAACAATATGTTGGTGCACGCAATTGGTGTGTGTAGTTTTGATTTACTTCTGTTGCTTAAGGTTGTATTAAAAATAGTATGTTACTTTCATTGTAATAAGTTATGTGTTGTGACTCAAGTTTGAGTTGACTGCATTACTTCAAGTGATACTGCGCGGACTTATGTTAGAGTATAATCTACGCAATGAAGATTCAAAGTAACATCACTTAGTGGTATGTTAAGGATGTTATAGTTTGATTGATAGAGATATAGAAGTTGAGGTTGTGTGATGTGGACCAACTTGGGGTGGATGGGGACATTAAAAAGTGGTATCATATCAATATCAGAGTGTTGTATGGAGTAGCATGGCCCATCCTGGGTGGATGGGGATGTTAAAAAGTGGTATCAGAGCCATTTTTTCAGCACTAGACTTGTATGGGCTAGATACTAGGATGAATAGATGTGTGCACTAAGAATTGGTATTCCGTAGTGAAGAGTTTATTATTGTGTGGAAACCATTGGTGTGCGATATAGAGTTGTGATGCACACAAATATAGTGATGCACAAGTGTGCGTGCTAGAGTTTGGAATGATAAAATCATCCAAGAAATCCAGTGCAATGATTCTGACAAAATGGTGCAAAGTTTTCATGTAGTCGTTGCATGAAATCATCTAACAAATCTTAATTTCTTGTACATTTTACAAAATTTTCAGCTAATAGAGAAGGACAAAGTTAGTGGAAAAGGTTAAAAGCATGGAATATGCATAGAGGACTTACAATCTTGATGATGAATTTGGAGATCTGTATGTTGGTTTGGGTGGTGATGGTACATAGTCTAAGGGGGAGTGCATGAACTTGGTAGAAACCATAAAGGGACTGCAAAAATATTTCTAGAGATATAAAGATGATAATGAAAGGCTTATGAGATCCAAGGAGAAACAAGATGATTTCAATGTAGAAAATAAAATGGATAAGAATACATAATCGATTATATAAATAATTTGCAGGCCTCATGATAAGAAAATAAGAGAAGAAAGAAGTGTTGGTAAGCATTCTTTCAAGAAAGCGTGCAGTAGTTCAAGTCGATTTGTTAAGAACCTAAATAGATCTACAAATATAATCACCACAAATACTGAATACAAAATAGATCCACAAAGCAAGACAGAAGAAACCACACTTTATTATTACCAAACCCTTGAGTTAGGGAAACACCATACAATGGATCCTATTATGGAAGGGATCATCTCCTATTCACTTGCCTCTTCGAGGGGACATCCTCCTATTGAGCTACAACTCACAATACAATAATTCTCTTCATGTCTCATTACATTGATTGAACCCCTTTATATAGTGCTACCATCACCTAAGAACATTCTATAGGAGGAATCTTCTAGAAGTAGAACCTTCTAAGAAGTCCTCTTACATTTATTATATCTAATTACCCATTTATTATATCTAACTACCATAGTGAGCCTTATTTAATAATATAGTGGACCTAGTCCGCCTTACATTGAATGACCTCCACTATTATCACTATGGGCCCTCTGGTCCCCCCCACTACCTCTCTACCTACCTTACATTCCATCCCCCTTATGAAAGTGTTGTCCTCAATGCTTGATGTACAACCATATACCAGGGTCCCATGGATAATTGTGGACCATAATGTTGAAGAAGACTGGAGAACCAAGGTCCCATGTAGAAAGGAAAGACACCATGTTGAAGTAGTCCAATCACCATTGTAAGCCTGGGTCCCATGTCCAAGTGCTCATGTGAACTCCCTGTGGGAGATTTTGGAACCCAATAACCAACTCAAAATGATGCTCCAAAGACTGACACCTGTTATGTGGATCCAAATAAGAATATACATCCACATAGTGGAAAAGGGTCATATCAGAATATGTAAGGAATAATACCACTGTAGAATATGTGGGATGGACACTGGTAATAATAATTGGCTCTCGATTTGTCACATTGATGCTCTCTACAGAAGGTGGATTAGAGTCATCAAATAAAATATAAAAGTGGTTGTCATCCCAGAAATGACAACTATCCATATACCAATCATCACAGTCGACATCAAAATCATACCGAGCATATATTTATTGATTATGTCCATCCCTGATGTCTTCCATAAGTAATATCTGTTACATGTTATCCAATGAATCTCGAATACTACAGAAACTATCATTGAGGCCATTTGCAAGGTCATGCAATTTAGCATCCAATGTGTCATACAATTTGGATTTGAATGCTTCAAGAATTCCCTTGAGGGTTTGAGAGGAAACAACCATCTCAACACCTTATGAACTCTTTGTTCCCACATCAGTCATGAGAAAACCCAAAAAATAGAACAATAAGTTACTGCAGAAAATCGCGACGTTTTTTGAAAAAACCCTGAAAAACTGTTGAATTTAAAATGCTCATAACTTCACTTTTCGAACTTCGTTTCAGATGATTTTATTTTTCAAATTGGGTGAAACTGTGAGAGGAACTCAGATATGTAATTTATTTTGGAAAATTCAGCCTCAATGTTCTACAAAAATAAAATAAAAAAATTGTTCTGCCGTCCGCGGAAAAAAACCCTGAAAAAATTGCAAATTTTAAAACTTCATGACTTCTCGAACTCTGTTTCGGATGATTTGTTTTCTCAACTTGGGTGTTTTTCTGAGAGGAAATCATATATACAACCTATTTCTGCAAATTTTTCATAGAAATATACTGAAAAGTTGTGGAATGTCATGGCCCTCTTTTTCTTCTCCGAAAGAAAATCTGCAAAAATAAAAAATATTTGCCCACAATGTCTGCCAAGGAAAGTGCTCTGATACCACTTGTTAAGAACCTGAATAGATATACAAACATAATCATCACAAATATTGAATACAAAATAGATCCACAAAGTAAGATAGAATAAACCACACTTTATCATTACCAAACCCTTGAGGTAGGGAAACACCATACAATGGATCCTGTTATGGAAGGGATCCTCTCCTATTCACTTTCTTCTTTGAGGGGGAATCCTCCTATTGAGATACAAATCACAATACAATAATTCTCTTCACGTCTCATTACATTGCTTGAACCCATTTATATAGTGCTACCATCACCTAAGAACATTCTAGAGGAGGAATCTTCTAAAAGTAGAACCTTCTAAGAAGCCCTATTACATTTATTATATCTAACTACCATAGTGGGCTTTATTTAATAATATAGTGGACCTAGTCCACCTTACATTGAATGACCTCCACTATT
>ML779570.1:558651-603572 GCA_009831015.1 Picea engelmannii
TTACATTTATTATATCTAACTACCTTAGTGGGCCTTATTTAATAATATAGTGGACCTAGTCCACCTTACATTGAATGACCTCCACTATTATCACTATGGACCCTCTGGGCCCCCTCACTACCTCTCTAGCTACCTTACATGATCTCCTGTTAGAAAGCATAAGAGAAGGGCTAGGGTGGAAAAGCTACAATGGGAAATGAATAATATCATAGAGACAACTTATGCATTGTTGGAGTTGTGGTGAAAATCATATGCATATAGATTTCCCTCAAAGAGGTGATAAAGCGAGGACTATGCATAGTGTACAACAAGATGCAATAATGGAATACATGGGTGGAAATCTGCAAAGCATTTACGTCACACTGGATAACAAGCATGATGAGTTTCAGTCACACATGATCAAGGTGGAAGGTATGATTAATTACCAACACATTGCTATTTTAATTGACTCAGGATCTAGTCATAGTTATCTAGATCCTAAGATGGTGGAAAGATTCCATTTTCCAAGAAGCAAGCTTGCAAAAATGTGGTTGGTGCAGTTAGCTACAAGAGAAAAAAGGGAAATCAATGAGATGGTTAAGGCATGTCCAATGGAGATGAATGGATTGTGCAAAAAGGATGATATGAATATTATACCTTTGGGTTCCTACGATTTCCTCATTGTTATGGATTGGTGGGATGAGAACAACATTGTCTTGGATTGTTACAATAAGACATTTATTTTCTTGGATGAGCAAGGAAATTTGAGATCAATTCAAGGAATTCCAAGGGTTTTGAAAAACAGTTAAATTTCATCCTCGGAGTTGAAGAAAAGATACAGGAAATACTGTCAAGTATTCATAGTGCACATGGAAGAGGCACCTAAGGAAAAAGTTCCAAGTGTGGAAGACTGTGCAATGTTGAAAGAGTTTGAGGATGTCTTTAAAGAGATACTGAGATTTCCTCCAAAAACAGATATTCACTTCCCTATAAATCTGATGTCGAGAGAAACATGTGTATCCAAGAATCCTTATAGCATGAGTATGTCCGAGTTGAAGGAGATGCAGATGCAAATTGAAGAAATTATGAAGAAGGGGTATATATGCCCAAGTGTGTCTCCTTAGGGTGCACCAACTTTTTTCATGAAGAAGAAGGATGGTATGATGAGACTTTGTATCGACTTTAGGTAGTTGAAAAAGGTAACAATGAAGAACCAATATCATTTTCCAAGGATAGATGACCTGTTTTATTTGATAAGGGGAACATGCATATTTTTGAAGACAGATATCATATATGGTTATCACCAAGTGAGAATTAAAGAGGAATAAATCAGTAATACTACCATCAGAACAAGGTATGGTCACTATGATTTTATAGTGTTTCCATTTGGGTTGTCGAATGCATCATTTTTTCGTCGTATTTTTGTATGAAATCCTTATTTATTCAAAGTATTAGGAAGAGAACGAGAAGCACTTGAGCATGGTGTTGCAGGTGTTGACGGAGCATTAGCGTCATGCAATGTTGAGAAAGTGTTCATTTTATTAGCGACATATTAATTATTTGGGTCATATTATTTCAAAGGAAGAAATATCTATGGACCAAACAAAAATAAAATCCATTGAGGAATGGTCGACGCTAAGAAATGTCATAGAGGTAAGGTTATTTATGGGTCTGGCAGGGTACTATAGAAAGTTTATTGAAGGATTCTCAAATATTGTGCATCCAATCACATCCATGTAGAAGAAAGGTGTGTGATTTGAGTGGACTCTGGATTGTGCAAGGAATTTTTAACACTTGAAAAACTTGTTAACAGGTGAGCCAATTTTGAGAATTAGTGATCCTGATGCAGACTTCATTGTGTGCACAAATGCATGAAAGGAAGGAATTGGTGGAGTCCCAAGTCAAAATGGACATGTGGTGTGCTATGAATCAAGTAAGTTGAAAGAGCATGAAAGGATCTATGCTACGCATAACTTGGAATTGGCATCCATAGTGCATCCTTTGAATATGTGGCGACATTATCTCATGGGTAAAATATTTGAGCTGAGAATAGACCATTGTGGTCTAAAGTATTTGTTTGGACATATAATTTTCAATGTCAAATAAAGCAGTTGCTTACAGTTCCTCAGTGAGTATGACTTTGACATAAATCATATCAGAGGAAAAAAGATCAACAAGGAAAAAAGATCGAAAAGAGGATGCATGAAATGCATGCTACAAACATTAGCATGTACTAGACATATTTGCGTGACACAATTTTGGAAGTTTCCAAATCAAATCTACGCTATATGGATATAAGTGTGAATTTATAGCAAGGTATGTCGCAGCCAAATTTTGAAGGTTATGAGTTAAGAGAGGATGGGAGCCTCATGTATAAATGTAGAGTCTATGTGCCAAATGAACAGGGGTTGAAGGGCCTAATTTTGTTTGAGATGCATAAGGTTCCTTATGTTAGACATCCAGGTTACCAAAAGACAATTGTTGTAGTCAAGAAGCAATACTTTTGGCCAGGTATGAAAAAGGAAGTTCTATATTTCATTTTGAGATGTCTCTAATGTCAAAAGGTCAAGGTTGAGCACATTTACCTAGTTGGTTTATTGCATCCCTTTCCCATTCCTAAGTGGAAATGGGAAGTTATAACCATGGAATTCATAACTAAGTTTCCTAGGACTACTAAGAAACATGATTTTATTATGGTGGTGGTGGAAAATTTTACTAAATCTTCCCATTTTTTTCCAGTGAAGTCAAATTACAAGGAACGTGACGTTCTTGAGATATACATGCGCAAATTTGGTAAGTTAGATGGTATACCTAAGAAAATTGTGTCTGATAGAGATTCCAAGTTTACTTTAAACTTTTGGAAAGGGCTATTTAAAGGATTTGGGACAAGTCTAAATTTTAGCACAACATATCACCCTGAGTAAGATGGTCAAACCGAGAGGGTAAATCGGATGTTTGAAGACATGTTGAGGATGTATGTGATGGATAAGCCATAAAAATGGGAAGAGTACCTCCATTTGGTAGATTTTTCTTACAGCAATGGGTATCAAGCATATTTAAAGATGAGCCAATTTGAGGTACTTTATGGTAGAAAGTGCAACACATCAATGAGTTGGGATAACCCAGCAGACCACACAGTAGTTGGGTCAGATATACTCCAGGAAATGGAGGAGCCGATGGTAAATATAAGGAAAAATCTAAAGGATTCCTAGGATAGGAAAACAATATGCACAGATAAAGGAATAACCCACAGAGAACTTGGAGTTGGTGATCACGTATTCTTGAAAGTAAAATCTAGGCACTTTTCCCTGAAGTTGGGAAAGTGTTCTAAGTTAGCAACACTATTGTGGGAAATTTGAAATCCTTGAAATGATTGGTATTATCACTTATATGATTACATTATCTATGACCTTGTGTATTCATACATTTTTCAATGTGTCATTACTTAAGAAGTATGTACCTGATGTTAATCATATTATTCATTGAAATGTGATTTAGGTGGATCCAGAAGGAGGATTTAAAGTGCGATTGGTTTTCATATTGGATCAGAAAAACATGTAGCTCCGAAATCAATTCATGGAGCTCGTAAAGGTCCAATGAACCTGGTACGGTCCCGAGGATGCAACCTAGGAGCATGAGGATGCTATGAGTGCAAAGTATCCTCATCTCTTTGATTATGTTTGAATTTTTTTTATGTAAATATGTCTATGAAGCACCGAGGATAATGCATAAATAAGGGGGAGGGATTTATAATGTCCTTGATCTATAACCCTTTGTAATCGTGCATCTAGGATTAGGAGTCATTGGAACTAAGTGTAAATGCAATGTACATTTAGGTTGGTGAGTCATTGGCATTAAGTTTTGTTGTTGTGTGCATCATAGTAATGTGCAGAAAAGTGTTATCAAAGACATGGTGCACACATTTTGTGTCTTGGACACACTTGGGTAAGTTTTCACATTGCACTTTGTTTTTCACACTTGGGTAAGTGCCCATTAATGACTTCGAAGTGATCATAGTTGATTTATATATAACTGCATATATATCAGGTCAAAGAGCCTGCGTGATTATGAGGCTAGTGAGCATGGATGTAGTAGGTCAGTGCACCTATCCATGAAAATACAATCATGATTATTAATATAATATTGCATCATTGTGCATATATTGACTCAGACAAAAAGATATGGGGGTCTAACTCCACCAATAAAGAGGAAAGAGGGTGAGTCATAAGTCTTGGGGGCTATTTTAATAATATTTTTCGAAAAGTGTAATATGGATATGTTTTTATCCTATGTTCTTGAGGGTAGGGAATGGGTCACCAAGTAGCTTAAAGCTACTTATAAAGTTGACAAGTGTCAAGTGGAAGCCATGCAATATATATTATTGGCATCAGTGTATTTTGGACATTATTAGGATTATTATTCATGTTGTAAGCTCTCGTGAGTAGAAGGGGGTCAAACTGTATGGAAAACTCGATTATTACCTTATTCTCAGAGAATCTTGTAAGGATTTGTGGGATATAATATGATTTTTTTTCCAATGGATAGGTTGAAGTACCATGAGAATTATCTTTGGGTGAGAGACTTGTTGTTGTGAAGTGTTTGTCATACCCGAGAGCATACTCTCTAGGTGACCGTATTGGTGTGATTTGTTCCCTGGTGCGTTGAGCATTAGTCATAGGGATCAGGGAATTCTAGTTAGGCACGTTGTTGGTAACCCTAGGAAGGGAAGTGGGGAAACCAAATGACTATTGATCATAGTCAAGGCACACTTCCTCGGGTGTGACAGGTGTGTGGGGAATGAGGGATTATGGACTAGTTGTAGCAGCAGACATCTAGGAATGAGAAATTATTTTGAGAGTAAGACCTTAGTGTGTTGCTCAAAGTGTTTTTACCTGGTGGAGTTGATCCCCAGCCCGAGGGTGACCTATTGCTGAAAGATTATGAGAAAAAACATATATGGATGGGAGGAACATCTGATTCAAGTCCGCAATTGGTGACTTTTACAAAAGATAAGTGTTCTTAATGTGCTTGTCTTGTTTACTATGTGCATATTTGTCTATGTTGAATATTTGTCAAGGGATAGGTTGAACTACGATGAGAAGTATCTATGGGTGAGAGACTGATTGTTGGAAGTTTTTGTCAGACCCGAGAGCATACTCTCTAGGTGAGAGTATTGTTGTGAGTTGTTCCCTGGTGCGTTGAACATTAGTCACAGGGATCAGATACTTCTAGTCAGGAATGTTGTTGGTAACCTTAGGAAGGAAAGTGGGGAAGCAAAAGAACTATTGAGTATAAAAAGGGAACACTTCCTCCAATGTGACAGGTGTGTGGGGAATGGGGGATTGTGGACTAGTTGTAGTAGAGGGCATCTAGGACTGAGAAATTATTTTTAGAGTGAGACCTTAGTGTGTTTCTCAAAGTATTTTTCCCTAGTGGAGTTGATCCCCATCCTGGGGGTGACCTATTGCTGAAAGATTATGAGAAACAATGTATATGGATGGGAGGAACATCTGAGTCCAGTCCGCAATTGGTGACTTTTACAAAAGATAAGTGTTCTTAATGTGCTTGTCTTGTTTACTATGTGCATATTTGTCTATGTTGAATATGGGTTAATTATTATATGTTGTTCCATATAAGTATTTGTTTTTATTTTGTTTAATGTTGTTTGCACTTATAAGTATGATTCTTATAGCCTATATTTGTAATTTTTCTTGGATATGAATAATGTGGTTAGTCTTGCATGTTAAGTTAATCTTAAAGTTTTGGTTATTAATATAATATTGCATCGTTGTGTGTACATTGACTCAGAAAAAAAGATATGGGTGCCTAACTCCACTGAAAAAGGAGAAAGAGGGTGAGTCGTAAGTCTTGGGGGGTATTTTAATAATAATTTTGGAAATGTGTAAAGTGGAGATGTTTTTATCCTATGTTCTCGAGGGTAGGGAATGGGTCAACAAGTGGCTTAAATCTACTTATAAAGGTGACAAGTTTCAAGTGGAATTCATGCAATATATATTATTGGAATTAGTGTATTTTGGACATTATTATCATTATTATTCATGTTGCAAGCTCTCGTGAGCAGAAGGGGGTCAAACTGTATGGAAAACCTGATTATTACCTTATTTTCTCAGTAAAGGTTGTAAGGATTTGTGGGATATAATATGATTTTATTGTCAATGGATAGGTTTAAATACCATGAGCAGTATCTATGGGTGTGAGACTCTTTGTTGTGAAGTGGTTGTCAGATCCGAGAGCATACTCTCTAGGTGAGAGTATTGTTGTGAGTTGTTCCCTGGTACGTTGAGCATTAGTCACAGGGATCAGAGACTTCTAGTTAGGCATGTTGTTGGTAACCCTAGGAAGGGAAGTGGGGAAGCCAAAGGACTATTTATCATAGAAAGGGTACACTTCCTCGGGTGTGACAGGTGTGTGGGGAATGAGGGATTGTGGGCTAGTTGTAGCAGTGGGAATCTAGGAATGAGAAATGATTTTTAGAGTGAGACCTTAGTGTGTTTCTCAAAGTAGTTTTCCCTGGTGGAGTTGATCCCCAGCCCGGGGGTGACCTATTACTGAAATAATATGAGAAACAATGTCTATGGATGGGAGGAACATCTGAGTCAAGGCCGCAATTGGTGACTTTTACAAAAGATAAGTGTTCTTAATGTGATTATCTTGTTTACTATGTGCATATTTTCCTATGTTGAATATGGGTTAATTCTTCTATGTTGTTCCATATAAGTATTTTTTTTTTATTTTGTTTAATGTTGTTTGCACCTATAAGTATGATGCTTATAGCTTGTATTTATATTTTTTCTTGGATATGAACAATGTGGTTAGTCTTGCATGCTAAGTTAAGGTTGTGGTTTTGGTTATTAATATAATATTTCATCATTGTGTGTATATTGACTCAGAAAAAAAGATATGGGGGTCTAACTCCACCGAAAAAGGGGAAAGAGGGTGATTCATAAGTCTTGGGGGGTATTTTAATAATATTTTTGGAAAAGTGTAATGTGGATATTTTTTATCCTATGTTCTCAAGGGTAGGGAATGGGTCACCAAGTGGCTTAAAGCTACTTATAAAGGTGACAAGTGTCAAGTGGAAGGCATGCAATATATATTATTGGCATTAGTGTATTTTGGACATTAGTATGATTATTATTCATGTTGCAAGCTCTCATGAGAAGAAGGGGATCAAACTGTATTGAAAACCCGATTATTACCTTATTTTCTCAGAGAAGCTTGTAAGGATTTATGGGATAAAATATGATTTTATTGTCAAGGGATAGGTTGAAATATGATGAGAAGTATCTCTGGGTGAGAGACTCATTGTTGGAAGTTTTTGTCAGACCCGAGAGAATACTCTCTAGGTGAGAGTATTGTTGTGAGTTGTTCCTTGGTGCGTTGATCATTAGTCACAGGGATCAGAGACTTCCAGTCAGGAATGTTGTTGGTAACCTTAGGACGGAAAGTGGGGAAGCCAAAGAACTATTGAGTATAGAAAGGGCACACTTCCTCCAGTGTGACAGGTGTGTGGGGAATGGGGGATTGTGGACTAGTTGTAGTAGAGGGCATCTAGGACTAAGAAATTATTTTTAGAGTGAGACCTTAGTGTGTTTCTCAAAGTATTTTTCCCTGGTGTAGTTGAGCCCGAGCCCGGGGGTGACCTATTGCTGAAACATTATGAGAAACAACGTCTATGGATGGGAGGAACATCCGAGTCAAGGCCACAATTGGTGACTTTTACAAAAGAGAAGTGGTCTTACTGTGCTTGTCTTGTTTACTATGTGCATATTTGTCTATGTTGAATATGGGTTAATTATTCTATGTTGTTCCATATAAGTATTTGTTTTTATTTTGCTTAATGTTGTTTTCACCTATAAGTATGATGTTTATCGCCTGTATTTGTAGTTTTTCTTGGATATGAACAATGTGGTTAGTCTTGCATGTTAAGTTAATCTTGTAGTTTTGGTTATAAGTTGTCAAGAAGAGGATTGAGTGGTCAAGTATGCAGGATGGTATCCTATGTATGCCAAGAAGCTATAATTTGTGTGTGCAGATAGAGAATTAGATTTCGCGCATAATGAAATCTTAGTTGGCACATGAATCTTAGATGCTCATGCACGGGGTTGTGTTTTGTCAATAGTATTTTGTTGCATGAAATTGGTGTGGGAAATTTTGAGTTACTTCCACTACTTAAGGTTGTATTAAAAATAGTATGCTGATTTCATTGTTATTAGTTGCATGGCACGACTCAAGTTTGAGCTGTGTGTTTTAATTCAAGTGATACTGTGTGGACTTGTGTTTTATTAGAATTTGAACAATGAATATTTAGAGTAACATTGCTCAATGGTATGCTAGGGATGTTATATTTTGGTTGACTTAGAGCTACAAAATTTGAGGTTGTGTGACATGGCCCAACTTGGGGTGGCTGGGGACATTACAAAGTGGTATCGGAGAAATATCGGAGTGTTGCATGGAGTATCATGGCCAAGCCTGGGTGGCTAGGGATTTTATGATGAGGTATGTGTATAGGAATAGTACCTAGAAAACATAGGCCAAAAGAAGGGGAATCCAAGCGGTTCGAAGCAGAAAGAGAACCCAGAAGCTTCCAAGGAGGGGAAGAATAAGTGGAATGGGGAAAAAGATAAGAAGACAACAACTAGTACACATCAGTGCAAATATCCCAACAACCATTGCAATAATTATAGCATTTATGGCCACATTAAGGAAAAATGTTGGAAACTACATCCAGACTTGAACTTCAAAAACCTCAAGAAGGACAAAATGAAAAATAACCTTCTAGCCACAGATTCGAGTAATCGGGTTGCAATTACTCGGATATGGATGAATATATTGTCTACATATATATTCAAAAGGAGGTAAATTTGAGTATCCTTCATCACTAGGAGAAAAATAGATGACCAAGTTCTTTGACATCCCAATTCGGGTCAGGAAGATCAATATAGATGCTTTGTTTGACTCTGGTTCACAGGCTAATCTCATAGTATCATATCTAGTCAAATATCGTGGATTGGAGGTTCATGATCATCCTAGCTCCTATCCATTATTTTGGGTAAACAAGGATGCAAAGATAAAGGTAGTGAAATAGTGTAAGATTAAATTTGTTGTAAGTGCTCATTTTATTGATGAAGTGGAATTGGATGTAGTACCCCTTGATGTATGTGAAGTAGTGTTTGGAATTCTCTACATTTATATGAGGGATGAAATATTCATGCAGAGAGCCAATAATTTCTTATGTATCAATTATGGAAATTCTTACATAATTAATGCACTTAAAGGAAAGTCAAATATCTCACTGGTAAGTGCCAACCAAGCCAAGAATTTGATTAGTTATACTATGAAATATGTTTTACTTTTCATAAGAGAAAATCAGTCTGGTGATGATTCAATGAGAGTGAAGGCATCCCTGGAGGGATGTACTAAAGAAAAAAAAATTAGTTGGAGGAGTCCTACAATAATACAAAGTAGTGTTCAAGTAGTCTGAAGGGATACCACCAAAGAGGGATGTGGAGCACGAAATAAATTTATTTCCAGACTCCCCATTGTCAATTATTAGGATGTATAGAAATCATTTTCTAGAAGTGAATAATTAGTTGCAACAATTGTTGGAGTAGAGTGTCATTCGACCAAGTACATCACCTTGTGGGTAACCCATCAAAATTGTATCCAAGAAGGATAGGACTTCAGAAATGTATATTGATTACAGGGCATTGAACAAGATTACAATGAAGAATTGATACCTTCTACTAAGGATTGATGATCTACTGTAATAGTTGTACCATGATAAGTACTTCACTAAGATGGATTTGAAATCAAAATATCACTAGGCACGATTCAAAGAAAAATATACATGGAAGACTCTGTTCAAGACAATACAAGGTTTGTATGAGTGTTTGGTTATGCATTCGGTTTATGCAATGCACTAGCTACACTAATGAATGATGTTTTACGCACTTGTTTAGATTCATTTTTTTATTGTTTATATATATGATATACTATTTTATAGCGCTACTAGGGAGGAGCAAATCTCACATCTTATGCAGGTGTCAAAGACTCTAAAAAATCACTACTTGTTGGCCAAACTCAAGAAATGTGAGTTTTCTCAATAGTATTTGGTGTATTTAGGGTATGTGATTGGTGGAGGGGAGATCAAGTTATATCTTGAAAATATTGAGGATATCATGAAATGGAAATTTATTACAAATTTCACTAAAGTTAGGATTTTGGTTGGGGAAACAAAATACTTGCGAAAGTTGATAGCTTCATTTTTAGAAGTAGCTACACAAATCCACACCATAATAGATAGTGGTAAGCATTTCATGTGGAGGAAGAATCAACATAAGGATGTTGATGATTTGAAAAGAAATATCATTCAAGAACCAGTGGTCACACTAAAGAATTTGTGGAATCCATTCAAGGTGGAAACAAATCCAAGTGGGCATTCCATCGGAGCAATTCTAATGCAAGGAGAAAAGATAGTCTATTATCATTCTAAAGTATCTCATGGGGAGGTTCTCAACTACCCTACCTACAACAAGGAGATCTATTCCATTTTACAAGTTGTAAAAAAGTGGAAGAACTATCTGATGGGAAAGGAGACCATCATCCACATAGTTCACCAACCACTATATTATTTGCAAGCCTAGAGTAAGCTACAACAAACCAGACATGACAAGTCGATGGGGTTTTTACAACAATTTAATCTATTCATAAAGTATAAGAAGGGTAGCACAAATAATTTGGTAGACATGCTTTCACGTCCACCCACATCCAATATTATAGATTTGGGAACTATCATGCACATGGAGCCTTTTACCCATGATTCATACAAAGAAAAATACATAGAAGATGAGGAATTGAAGGAGGTGTTTCAATAGATACAAGGACAAATTCATATATAAGAAGGTTATGACAAGGATAAATATCATTTCCAAAATGGTTTACTCTACAAGATCTAAAATCTCTCTATCCCTAAAGGTGAATGACTACATCTTATCAACGAGGCTCACACCTCCAAGGTTGTAGGACATTTTGATGTTGGGAAGATAGTTATCAATTTACAAAGGTATGTATACTAGACAATAATGAAAGAAGATGTAGCATGGTATATTAGAGGATGTATACTTTATTGCACCAACAAGCCCAGTAACCATAGGCTAGGTCTATACCATCCCTTACATGTACCTACTCGACCTTGGGAAAGAATTTTCATGGATTTTGTGGGAGTTTTTCCAACCATGTGGAAGGGACATGAATATTTATTTGTGGTATTTTATAGGTTCAACAAAATGTGCATTATCATGCCTTGGAAAAAGACCATCAAGAGACAGGAAGCAACAAACTTGTTCTTTGAATAGGTCTGGGTGCACTTTGGGATATCGTGCATCATCTGAGATACAGATTCCATATTCAATGCATTTCAAAGTACATTGTGGTAGAAGATGGACACTAATTTGAATAGTCTACATCATTCCATCCATAGACATATAGGAAAATGGAAGTAGTCAACAGGAATTTGGTGCATCTTTTGAGTGGTTACAATCATCAACATCTAAAGATCTGGGATGGAAATTTGATCTATGTACAACAATGTTATAATAGAGCAGTCCACACTTTTACTGGTAAGTCACCTTTTGAAACTTGCTTTGGATATTTGTCACCTTCACCCTTAGATGTTGTATGTGGACAACAAGGAGGAGTGTAGGGTCCATGATCTAGAACCTTTTATTGTTATAGAAGATTTTTCCACCCTCCATGCATATTACTTTGATGACCTTCCATTTCCCTATGCATGATTTATTTTCCCTTTTTACTCACTCTAGATCCAAAAATATATAGTTTTGTCCATGTACGCAAAATACCATTTATAAATCTCGCATATGTATGCGGGTTGATCCATTAGATCCTACGCACATCAGGTTTGCTGCTAAAAAAATAAAAATGTGTCGGTTTTCCATGCCATGTCACAAGATCTATGATCCTTGACCTTCCATATACTGCAAACTCTCTGACTCGACCCTTCAATTCCATTTGGAGGATATAAATTGACCCATATACAATCCTTGATGAGGATTCATCATCATCGAGAGAAAAGATGCTCTGCAAAAATTTCACCTCAATTGAGTTTTCATCCCTTTGTCCTTGAAAGTCTGAACTTCTTATGTTCATCCCCCAAGATCTTCCTATCTTGTGATGGAGAACTTCATTGAATCCTACTTGTGATATTTCCTTTGTGGAGGATTGAAGTGGTGGAGGCCCAGCTGGAGGGACTTAGTTTCTCCATTCCGATATGTGTTGTTACAAAAGTTTGTCACCTATGTACTTATGTTGATTACATTAATAGAACTATTATTTTCTCATCCAATTGATATCATGCAAATATTTGTATTTCTTTCCATGGGCATATTTTTTATGTATGTTAATGGATTATGCTAATTTATATGATATCATTATATATAATTTCCACATTCTTTTGTATCTTGGATTTTGAGGAAAAGTCACAATATTAAAGCTTTGGATCATGTTCTTAACGATGATCTTCTTCGGATGTTTGTACGAGGTAGGCTTCTAACCTTCTCTTGTTAGAATTTCATTTATATAGTATACTTGATATTAGAGTTGATTTTTGGGTGTCGCTATGTCTGTTGTGGTTTGACCCTAACCATAGATAAATTTTCTTTGTGAAATTTATAACTATACACATAGGCTGGTGAGCCATTGAAACCAAGTGTAAATGTAATATAAATTTAGGCGGGTGATCCATTGGTATTAGGTTTTGATGTTGCACACAAAGAATTGTTATAAGACAGGGTGCACACATTTTGTGTGGTGTACGCACTTGGGTCAATGCACACATTGCATTATGTTTCATGCACTTGGGTTAGCACATGGGTATGAATGGATATGTATGGAGGTCAAAGATCCTATGTGATTATGAGGCTGGTGAGCCTGGACGAAGATAGGCCAGTGCGCCTATCCATGTAAATATAATCATGAATATTAATATAATATTGCATAGTTGTGTGCTTACTAACTCTAACGAAAATATATGGGGGGCCTACTCCACTAGAAAAAGGGAAAACAGGATGAGTCGTAACTATTGGTAAATATTTTGTAATATTTCTAGGAAAAGTATGATGTCATATTTATATTATTTTATTCTAAGTTCCCAATGGTATGGAACAAGTCACAAAGTGGCTTAAAGCTACTTTTGAAGGTGACAAGTTTCAATTGGAAGTAATGAAATATATATTATTGGCATTAGCATATTTGGGGAGGATGGCATGGAAGATGATAAAGGAATTAGGGAAGGAATTCACGTTACAAGATTTCGTGTGCAGAAGAGGGTCTAACTATATGGAAAATATGATTATTACCTTATCTGCACAAAGATGCTCATAAGAAGTAGTGGGGATACATCCATAGTTTCATTTTCGAAGAGTCGGGTGGATAGACCATGAGAAATCCCTTTGGGAGAGAGATTGGTTATTGTGGAGTGTTTTTTAGACCCATGAGCATACTCTCTAGGTGATAGTTTTGCTCAGAGTTGTTACCTGGTGCACTAAGCATTATTCACAGGGATCAGAGACTTCCTATCCAACCTATTGTTGGTAACCTTGGGAAGGGAAGTGAGGCATTCGAAGGAATGTTGAGAAGAGAATGGGAACACTTCCTTGGGTATGACAGGTGTGTGGTGGATGAGGGAATATGGGCTAGATGCAGTAGTGGGAACCTAGGATTGAGTAAATATTTTTAGTTTCAAACCATAGTTTCTTGCTAGGAAACATTTTTCCTTGGTGGAGTTATGTTCTAGCTCGGGGGTGACTTGTTGCTGAAATATTATGAGAAACAACGTCTATGACTGGGAGGAATGTCTGAGTCAAGGTTGTAGTTGTTGATTTTTATAAAAGATAAGTGTTCTTTTTTTTCTTTTCTTGTTTACTCTGTGTATATTTATCTATGTTTGACATGGTTTAATTCTTGTATGTTGTTGCATATAAGTATTTGTTGTTATTTTGTTAATTTTTGCATGATCATGTAAGTATGGTACTTATAGCCTATATATGTAGTTGTGCATGGATATGACCAATGTGGTTAGTATTTCCTGTTAAGGTTAACCTTGTGATTTTGGTTATGAGTGATCAAGAAGAGGATTGAGTCGTCGGTTGTTTAGGGTAGTAACCTGTGTGCATCAGAGGATGGAACTCATGTGTGTCCAGTTAAGGAATTAGACCCTACGCAAAGTGAAATCAAAAGTGGCGCATGATGCCTAGATGGATGTGTGAACATTCAGGATGTGTGATCAATATGTTGAGTTATGCATGCAGTTAGTGAGTATTTTTTCCTTCTTAAGGTTTCTTGAAAAGATATTGTTGGTTATGTTGTTACAAGTTGTGTAGCATGACTCAAGCTTGGGTTGGGCACGTTACTTCAAGTATAAAATGTGCAATAAAATATTAGAGTAAGATGACTCAATAGTATGTTGGGGATGTTACAGTTGGGTTGATTTGGAGCTACAAAATTTGAGGTTGTGTGACGTGGTCCAATCTAGGTGGCCAGGTCTAAGGTGGTAACCAAACTCAGTAGGGGACTGGATACGTTACAAATTGGTATCAATTTTTTCTCGAAGTGTTTTATGGATTAGTATAGCCCAACTTGGGTGGCTTGGGATGTTACAAATTTGTATCAGAGCTATTGGTTCAAGACTGTCCTTGTTTGGACCAGATATTACCATGAATAGATGTGTGCGCTAGAAATTGGTGTCACGTAATGCAAAGTATGTTGAAATACATCTCATTTCAGCATACACATATTCTACATTAGATTTCAGCCTCCTATAAAGATACAAAAGCCATACAATTGTTCTTTATGAACAAAAAAGCTAATAGATTAGTTCTAAAATAAAATAGCAGTGGAAATAACTCATATATCAGCATGTTGTAACCCTCATTTGGCACAAAAATATGTGCATAAACACTTGAAGAAATTACATAGAAAATAGGACAGATTTGAGGAGAAATAATGTTTTATTCAGCTCAAGGAAATTCAGAACTATTACATCAACAAACTGCATCAACATTAAAACACAGACATTCACTTCTTTTAGCAAAATTCTGCACTATACAAACAGTCCTAGACTGTAGCTAACAAAGACAACCATGGTTGTACGACCTGTGTGGCCTAGGACAACCAATAAATCTTCAGAAACAGTCATAAATATGCATAGAAAAATGTGCCAAAACGAACTGTACGGAACAACATTAAAAACTCAACAAATATGTATAGAAATTCATGCCAATCTG
The DNA here is from genome assembly GCA_009831015.1 of Picea engelmannii. Taxonomy (NCBI): domain Eukaryota; kingdom Viridiplantae; phylum Streptophyta; class Pinopsida; order Pinales; family Pinaceae; genus Picea; species Picea engelmannii. Next base: position 573,954 of record ML779570.1, read on the forward strand.
CTGTAAACTTACAACCTCGATTTATGTGCTCTCCCTTTACTGTATGGCCATCTTACACAGCTGTATGAACTCCTTTATTTCTGTTGTATGGAATGCAATAAATGATGATATGCTTCTAGGGATGCATGCCAATCCCACTCCTTGGGATGCGTGCCAAACCCTCCTTGTTGTAGCTCTTCCTCAAGCATACACTCCTCCTTGGGATGCATGCCCCTTCACCTTCCCTCTAGCTCTCCTCAAAAGTGTGCCTTCATTCTCCTAATGAGATTCCTTTAACCAATTTCGAAATGTAACTCTCCTAACCCTTGATCTCCCTTGAGTGACTCTTCACTTTCCCTTGAGATCAACGGTCACGACTTAATCATTCGTTGAGATCACTTTAATTAAGAAAGTGACCCATAACATCATAAAGTCACTTTTACATTTCAAAATTAAAAGACTCAACTTTACAAAATCACTTTATAAAGTCACTTTATAAAAAACACATTATAAAGTTACTAGGGAAATATTTTCTTGGTCACTTCCGCATGCTGAGCACTGCCAATGCAGAAGTACCTCCAAGCTACCAAATCTCAACAAAGTATAGTTGCGTGGAAAACCATTGGTGTGCGGTATGGATTTTTGATGGGCACAAAGATAGTGACGTGTGGGTGTGCGCACTATAGTTGGGATGTCAAAATCATCCAATAAATTCGAGGGAAGGATTCTGACAAAATGGTGCAAATTTTTCATGTAATTTATTGTATGAAATCATATAACAAATCTTAATTTCCTGCACATTTTGTAGAATTATCAGTGATTAGAGAAAGAAAGAGTCAGTGCAAAAGGTTTAAATCATGGAATATGCATAGAGGCTTACAATCCTGATGATGAATTTCAGTATCTATATGTGGTTTTGGGTGTCGATGGTACATAGTCCAAGGGGGAGTGCATGAAATTGGTAGAAATTGTAAACGTATTGCAAAAATATGTCCATAACTATAAGGTCGATAATGGAAGGCTTATGAGAGACAGGTACAACCAGATGCCTTCAATGTCAAATTGATGTAAAGTATATACAAAATAGAAAATAATATGGATAAGGAGACAAAGTTCAGTAGATTAAGAAGTCAGCGGTCTCATGATGAGAAAGGAAGATAAGAAATAAATGTTGGTAAGCATTCTTTCAGGAAAGAGCACAGTAGTTCGAGTCCATCTCCTATCAGAAAGTATAAGAGAAGGATTGGGGTGGATGCACTACATGGGGAGATGAATAATATTAATTCTCCTACCTTTGATGGTGAGTACAAGAAGGAAAGATATGAAGAGACTTGGTTGTTGAGTATGATAAAGTACTTCCAACTGCATAACTATTATGCATTGGAAGAAAGGATAATTGCGATGTATCAGTTAAAGGGAAAGGAATCAATAGGGTGGGATCAATATGTGTAAGTGCAACACATTGATGAGAATAAAGTGAGTTGGAGAGATTTAAAGAGTTGTTTTCAAAAGAAATACTTGACCAAGCCGTACTATGATAGAAAAATTAAGGAGTTCTTCGAACTCAAGCTTGGGAGCATGACAATTAACAAGTATGAAAGAAGATTTTTAGAGTTGTTGAATTATGTGTCTTTTATCAAGGATGAGAAAGTGAATATTCAAATATATTTGAGTGGGTTAAACTCATTTACCAGTGACAAGATATAGTATGATGACCCTAACACATTAGAAGAAACCATAATTAATGTTAAGTGTATTTATGAGAAACAAAGGGTAAGACCGACTTCCCGAAAGGTTTGGGAAGAGAAGATGAAAAGTAAGGTGGAACAAATGAAGAAGGGATTTAAGACACCATTTTTAAGAAATACTACATAAGGACAGATGAATCTCATTTTATTTTTGGATGACATTCTTATCTACTCAAAGTATGAAGAAGAACATGAACATCACTTGAGGATGATGTTGCAGGTGTTAAGGGAGAATCATATTTATGCAAAGTTGAGAAAGTTTTTGTTCTATCAGTGAAAGATTCATTATTTGGGTCATATTATTTCAGAAGAAGGAATAGTTGTCGACCCAACGAAGATAAAATTCATTGAGGAATGGACAATGACAAGAAATGTGGCAGAAGTGAGACCCTTTATGGGATGGGAAGGGTACTACAAAAGTTTTATTGAATGACTTTAAAATATTGTGCATATGATTACATCTTTGCAGAAGAAAGGTGTGTGATTTGAATGGACTCTAAATTGCGCAAGGAGTTTTCAACACTTGAAGAATTTGTTAACAAGCACACCAATTTTGAGAGTTGTTGATTCTCATGTAGAATTTGTTGTGTGCATAGATGCATGCAAGGAATGAGTTGATGGAGTCCTAAGTCAGAATGGTCATGTGGTATTCTATGAATCAAAGAAGTTGAAAGATAATGAAAAACTCTATGTTACGCATGATTTGAAATTGGCATCCATAGTGCATGCTTTGAAGATGTGGTGGAATTATCTCATGGGTAAAAGGTTTGAGCTGAGAAAAAACCATTGTGGTATGAAGTATTTGTTTGGATAGCTAGGTTTTAATTCCAAACAAAGAAGGTGGTTATATTTCGTCAGTGAGTATGACTTTGACATAAATCACATCAAAGTAAAAGAGAACAAGGTGGCCAATGCACTTAGCAAGAGGATGCATAAGGTGCATGTGACAACCATTATCATGTACCAAACATATTTGTGCAACAAAATTTTGGAAGTTTCCAAATCAGATCTATGCTATATGGATATAAGTGCGACTTTACAACAAGGTATGTCACAACACAAATTGGAGGATTATGAATTAAGAGAGGATGTGATCCTCATGCATAGATGCAAAGTTTATGTGCCAAATGATCAAGAGTTGAAGAACCTGATTTTTTCAGATATGCATAATCTTCCTTAGGTTGTACATCCAGCATACCATAATACAATAGTCGCAGTCCAGAATAAATACATTTAGTCGGGTATAAAAAAATTATTTTCATATTTTATTGCAAGATGTCTCGAATATTAGAAGGTCAAGGTTGAGCACATACATCGACTTGGTTTGTTGCATCCCTTGCCAATTCCTAAGTGGAAGTGAGAAGTGGTGACCATGGAATTTATAACTAAGTTTCCTAGGACTATTAAGCAACATGATTATATTATGGTGGTGGTGAAAAATATTACTAAAGCTACCCAATTTGTTCCAGTGAAATCAATGCACAAAGAAATAGACATTGTTGAGATTTACATGCATGAAGTTTCTCATTTTCATGGTGTACCTAAGAAAATTGTGTTTGACAGAGATTCCAAGTTCACCTCAAACTTTTGGAAAAGGATATTCAAGGGATTTGGAACAAGTCTAAATTTCATCAAAACATATCACCCTGAGTCAGATGGTCAAATAGAGAGGGTAAATCGAGGGGTTGAAAATATGCTCAAGATGTATGTGACAGATAAGCCATGAAAAGGGGAAGACTACCTTCATTTGGTATAATTTTCCTACAACAATGGGTATCAAGCAACTTTAAAGATTATTCCATTTGAGGAATTTTATGGTAGAAACTGCAACACACCAGTGAGATGGGACAACCTAGCCGACTGTGCAGTAGTTGGGCCAGATTTGTTCCAAGAAATGGAGGAGAAAATGGAAAAGATTAGGTATAATTTAAAAGTTGTCCAAGACAGGAAGAAAAGTTGTGCAGATAAATGCAGAACCCATAGGGAATTTGAAGTGGGTGAACACTTTCTTGAAGTTAGGAAAGTGTTCTAAATTAGCAGCACCCTATTGTGGGCCACTTGAAATCCTTGAAAGGATTGGTCCTATCGCTTATATGGTTGTATTTCCCGTGTCCTTTTGCATTCATAATGTTTTCCATGTGTGATTTCTTAAAAAGTATGTACCTGATGCTAATCATGTCATTGATTGGAATGTGATTCAGGTGGAGCCAGAAGGCATATTTCATGAAACATTAGTTTGCATATTGGATCGGAAAAACAAGGAGCTATAGAATCGATTCATGGAGTTGGTAAAGGTACAATGGACTTGGTACAGTCCTTAGGATGCAACCTGAGAGCGTGAGGATGCTATTTGAGTAGAGTATCCTCATATATTTTATGATGTTTGAAATTTTTGTATGTACATGTGTATATGATGCACTGAGGACAGTGCATAAATAAGGGGGGTGGGATTGTAGTTTCCCTTATCAAGAACCCTTTATAACTATACATATAGGTCTGTGAACCATTGAAATCAAGTGGAAATGTAATATACATCTAGGTTGGTGAGCCATTGGTATTAGGTTTTTATGTTGCATGCATCAGAGTAGTGCACAGAGAATTGTTATAAACACAAGGTGCACACATTTTATGTGTTGCACACACCTCAGTAAGTGTACACATTGCACTATGTTGCGTGCACTTGGGTTAGAGCATGGGAATGGATGGATATGTATGGAGGCCAGAGATCCTATCTGATTATGAGGCTGGAGATCCTATCTAATTATGAGGCTGGTGACCCTGGATGAAGATAGGCCAACACGCATATCCATGTAAATATAATCATGAATATTAATATAATATTTCATTTTCATGTGTTGACTGACTCAGGCGAAAAGAGATGGGAGGCATACTTCAACGGAAAAATGGAAAAGGGGATGAGTCGTAAGTATTGGGGAAGATTTTATAATATTTCTAGGAAGAGTATAATTTTAGATATATATTATTTTATCCTAAGTTCTCGAGGGTAGGGAACGGGTCACCAAGTGGCTTAAATCTACTTTTGAAGGTGTCAAGTTTCATGTGGAAGGCATGCAATATATATTTCTTGCCTTGGTTTATTTTGGGGAGGATGGGATGGGATATTATCCAGGAATTGGGGAAGGAATTCATGTTGTAGGCTCTCGTTTGCAAAAGCAGGTCAGACAGTATGGAAAATATGAATATTACCTTATATTCACAGAGAATATTGTAAGTATTTATGCGACTACATTGAGAAATTCACTGTCAAAGAGTTGGGTGGACATACCGTGAGAAATATATCTAGGAGAGAGATTGGATTTTTTGGAGTGGTTTTCAGACCCGTGAGCATACTCTCTAGGTGTGAATTTTGTTGAGAGTCATTACCTGGTGCGTTGAGCATTAGTCATAGGGATGGGAGACTTCATGTTCGGTCTATTGCTAGTAATTCTTGGTAGGGAAGTGAGGCAGTCGAAGTAATGTTGAGAAGAGAAGGGAGACACCTAGTTGGGTGTGACAAGTGTGTGGGGAATGAGGGACCGTGGTCTAGATGTAGTAGTGGGCACCTAGGACTGAGTAATTATATTTCATTTTGTACCATATCTTGTTGCTAGGAAACATTTTTCCCTAGTGGATTTGTGCTCTAGCTCGGGGATGGATATTGCTAAAAGCTTATGAGAAACAACATATATGGCTCGGAGGAAAGTATGATTCAAGGCCACAGTTGGTGAATTTTATAAAACATAAGTGTTATTTTTGTTCTTGTCTTGTTTACTATGTGTATATTTATCTATGTTTGACATGGGTTAATTCTTGTATGTTTCTGCATATACGTATTTGTTGTTATTTTGTTAATTGTTGCAGGCTCATGTATGTATGGTGCTTATATCCTATATTTGTAGTTGTTCATGGATATGACCAATGTGGTTAGTATTTCCTGTTAAGTTTAACCTTGTGATTTTGGTTATGAGTCATCAAGAAGACAATTGAGTGGTAAGGTGTAGAGGGTCATAACATGTGTCCATCAAAGGTTCGAATGCATATGTGTGTGGTTAAGGAATTAGAACCCATGCACAATAAAATCAGAAGTGGCACATGATGCTTAGATGGATGTGGGTGCAGTCGGGATTTGTGATCAATATGTTGAGTTATGCATGCAGTTAGTGAGTTTTTCTCTTCTTAAGGTTGTTTGAAAAGTGATTGTTTCTTTCACTGTTACAAGTTATGTAGCACAAATCAAGCTTGGGATGAGCTCATTACTTCAAGTAGAAACTACGCAGTGAAATATTAGAGCAACATGAATTGGTAGTATGCTAGGGATGTTACAGTTGTGATGCATCCCCCCCTTCCACAACAGGTTATGTGAAACCTCCCGTTCTAAGGATTGTTCCTTATATTCCCCTTGAGTCAAATTGACTCTTTGATTTCCTGCAAAAATATCTAAAACACATTGGTGTGCATCCACAGGTACTTGTGAGTTACACCTGTGAAAACAAGAACTAAGCTCCAACTCTCTCCCTTGTGATTGCAGATATGACCATAGCCTTTACCCAAATGATTATTTCAGCTTTCCCGACTTCATGATTCCAGATGTGAACCCCCTTGACTCAACAATTCCCAAAACCCAAAAATCCAATGGGCATTTGATTCCTTCCTTGACTTTTCTCTGATGTGAACTCTGACTATGAGCTGGGGACCAAACACTTCGGTACCTCGGGATTTCTCTTATCGATGTTTTGCGATGAGGTAACTCCTTTATATGACTTCCAAAACCATGACAACTCCTTGCCATAGATCAACGGCTCTCCGCTACTTGCGATATGACAGTCCTAGTTCTTTCGGGACTTCACGAATCAGGAGTTCATGACTCTTGACTTTGATTCACAACCTTCTCCACTTCCCGAATTCTGAAATAGAGAAATTCAAGGATGTGAGATCAACAACCCTCATTGATCTGAATCCAATGACCACCATTCCTCCTGAGCTTCATATGATGAGTAAGTATCGTCCTGTCTCTCTCGTTGGTTAACTAGATCCAACGACCCATGACAAATCAACACTTCTCTTTGAGGCGACTCCACCGTTTGTTCCATCTTTTGATATTCCTCCGTTGAACTCTTTGGCATCAACTCTTCTAAGCTTCCTTCATGTTGAGTAACTTCCCCACTCACCTTCCCTTAAACTCTTCAAGGTTATTTCCCTCTTTATCTTTATGTCGTAACCTCAGGGGTTTCCTTAGGGTTCTTGCACACACTCCTTGCGGAATTCACAAATAACCTCTAGTTATTTTATCCTTTGACTCTGTGCACTCCTTGTAACAAAAATCCTTCAACCTTCCTCCTCGGTTGATAAAGTATACGACTTCAATCCATATGTGCATGCCTTGAATGACTCTGTGCTATCTATCCACTTCTACTAGTATGAGGACAACGATATCTCTCCTGAGTTTTCTGAGGTAAAACTCAGAACTTCATCGACGCACACCTTGCAGACGTTCACTTCACTCTTTGTAGGATTTCTCAGAAAGAGAAACAATTGAAACTCATTCTTCTCTCCTCATAGATTTCATATATTCAACATGAATTCAAGAGCATTCATACACACACAACATTGAAATAAATCCATAACAAAGAAACAAAACACTGTAAACATACCATTTAAAATATGTAAACAATAATCATAATAACACCATGAAATTGAGTCAAAGCATTCATATATTAACTCAAGTGTTCTTGTACATGGATTCTTATCTGCATTATTTCCCTCTACAACTCTACAGCTTACAGAATTTTGAATAATCCACAATTGGGAATGATACAATGATACAAGAGAGGGTGTCTTTTATGAGTTCCCCCCCTACAGTTCTAAGCTATCTAATCAAACTTAAAAGATACCTACTTTACATTTAATACAAATAAATGCCTTCATATCCGACAGATGAGAGAAATGTTCAAGATCTTTTTACAATCTCCAAAACATAAATGTAAATACACTCCCCTAGCTATTACATTAATGTCTCCTTATTTAAATTTAAAACATTTTCAAAATGTCTGCTGGTGCGTTTCCAGTTGTCTTTGCCTTCATGCTTGCTTTTTTGGTTGCTTACGATGCTCGTGCATCATACTCCTTTGGCTAGAAAATTCGTGAAATCTTGTTCATGAGCTCCGACAATATCTGTCCATGTCTTTGGATATCTGCTTGACTCTCCCAACTAGCATCTTCAATCGGATGTCTTTTCCATTTTACCAAATATTCAAAGTATGTTTTCCTTCAGGTCTTCTTCCCGATTCTTTGATCAATAATCTTTTCCATTTGTGGCCTTTTATCTACAAGCATATGTTTAACCCATTGAACCTCCTTCTGACTCACTTCTTCTCCTGTTTCATCATCCCTGTAAGGATATAGATCTGCTATGTTGAATATGGGTGATATTCCTACCCCATATGGTAATCCAATCTCATAAGTGTTTGCCTCAAACTTTCTTATGATTTTACACAGCCCAATTTTCTTCATCTTTAGCTTGTTGTATGTTCCCCTTGGGAACCTTTCTTTTCTAAGATGTGCCAAAACCAAATCGTCGACTTCAAACTGAAGTTCTCTTATGTGTTGATCTACTCTGCACTTACATTCATGATTTGAATTTTGGAATCTTTCCTTGATTTTTCTATGGAGCTCTTGCATTCCTGCTGCAAAATCCTTTGCACTAGCACTTTTGAATTCACTCTTCTCTAAGTCTCTCAACTTGGATACTCCTCTCAGTTGCATTCCATACATGATCTGGAATGGGATTTTTCCTGTTCTCCTATTTGGTGAATCATTATATGCAAATTTCGCTTGCGACATAATATGATCCCACTGACTTTGATATTCAGCCACCAAACTCCTTAAAAAACTCCCAAGATTCGGTTTACTACCTTCGTTTGCCCATCCTTATGAGGGTGATATGTTGATATAAAAGATAAATTAGTCCCCAGCAGTTTCCATAGGGTCCTCCAAAAATGACCAACAAATTTGGTATCCATGTTTGATAAAATTTTCTTGGGTAAGTCATGAAGTCTAACAACTTCTTTGAAAAACAAATTCGCAATTTGAGTTGCATCACTAGTTTTCTGACATGGAATGAAATGTGCCATTTTGGAAAATGTGCCATTTTGGAAAATGTGTCAACTACCACAAAGATTGATTCACACCTTCTTTGCTTCCTTGGTAGTCCTAACACAAAATCCATACTTACCGCATCCCATGGCCTCTCTGGTACTGGAAATGGCTGATACAACCCTGTATTTTGTCTCTTTCCCTTCACATGTTGGCAAATTATGCACTTTTTCACGAACTTCTTGACATATACCCTCATCCCTGGCCAATAATATAAGCCATTCAGTTGCACAAAAGTCTTATCATGGTCGAAATTTCTAGCCTATCCTCCACTATTCTTTTCTTTCATAAGGTTCTCTCTCATAGAACTCTTCAGAATACACAAACGATTACCCCTGAACATTAGTCCATCCTAAATCATATATTCAGTACATTGGCTTCTATCTCTGAGAAATGGATTCTCACATGCTTCATAGGCTTCTTTGAAATATGCATCATCTCTATACATTTCCTTGAGGTTATCAAAAACTAAGATCTTTACTCTGAACTCCTGTAGAATCAAACATTTCCTGCTCAAAGCATCAACAACTTTGTTAGCAGTTCCATAAATGTGTTTTATAACAAAAGTAAAATTTTGCATGTATTCAACTCATTTTGCATGCTTCTGGTTCAATTTTTCCTATCGGGTTATGAATTGTAATGCATGGTTGTCGCTATACAATACAAACTCTTTCAGAACCAAGTAATGCCTCCATTTCCTCAATGCGTGTATGAATACATAAAATTCCTTTTCATACATGGAATATTTCATCTTTTCATCGTTCAGTTTTTCACTGAAGTATGAAATCAGCCTGTTGTCTTGGCTTAAGACCGCTCCAATTGTGAATCCACTAGCGTCACATCTCACTTGGAATGTCTTGCTGAAATCTGGAAAAACCAGAACTGGTTGTCCAGTTATCTTCTCTTTCAGCAAGTTGAAACTCTTCTCTGCTTCCTCTATCCAATGAAAAGATTTGTGTCTTTTCTTGACTATTTCCATCATTGGTTCACATATCTCACTGAAATTTCTGATGATTTTTTTGTAAAAACTAGCCTATCCATGGAAGCTTCAAACTTCAAAGATACTTTTCAGCGATGGCCAATCTCTGATTTCCTTTACTTTCTCAAGATCCATTTTCAACTCGTTCGAAGATATCACAAAACCCAAATAAATGATTTATATCTTCATGAAAGATGACTTCTTCAAATTGATCAGCAGTTTCTCTTGTTGTAATCTCCTCATCACTACAACTAAATTATTTAGATGTTCTTCTTCAGTCTTACTGAAGATCAATATCTCATCAAGATATACGATAAAAAACTTTCCGATGAAATATTTCAAGACTTCATTCATTAGCCTCATAAAAGTACTAGGCGCATTCATCAAACCAAACGACATGACAATCCATCCATATAGTCCTTCATTTTTTTTGAATGTTGTCTTCCATTCATAACCTTCCCTTATTATAATCTGATGATACCCGCTTTTCAAATCAATTTTTGAAAAAAACTTTGCTCCACTCAAGAAATCTATTAAGTCATCCATCCTAGGTAAAGGAAATCTATACCTGATGGTGATTTTGTTTATGTCTCTCGATTCTGTACACATTCTCTAGCCACCATATTTCTTTGGGATTAACATGGTAGGTACAACGCATGGACTCAAGATTTCTCTAACCAATCCTTTTTCCATCAAATCCTAGACTTTCCTTTTGACTTCTTCATTTTGTCGTGGCGTCAATCTATACATTGCCTTGTTTAGTAAACTTGCTCCAGGTATAATATCTATGTGATGACATATGCTCTTGATGGGTGGAAACGAACAAGGTAATTCATCCACCACTATATCAACAAACTCCTCTAGCAGTTCTTGAATTTCCTCAAGTAGATCATCTATCTTGGTATTGGTCAAAATGACTCTAGGATTTCTTACCATGACAAACTGCATTTCTTCATCTTTCTTGACTTCATCAAGAAGCTCCTTCCCCACTCATGAGAAGTATTGTATTGATGACTTATTCTTTCACCTCCTTGTCTCTAATTGGCAGTAGAATATGCATTCTACCATTGTTTTCCAAGGTGTATGTGTTCCTTCTCCCATCATTATAAACATTTATGTCATATTGCCATAGTCTCCCCAACAAAAGATGACAGACATATATGGGAATAACATCACATAAAATTTCATCATTATATCCCTTATCTTAAATTCAACTAAGCATTGTTTAGTGACAATTCCCTGATGTCCCTTTTTCAACCACAAAATCTTGTATGGGCTTGGATGTGGAACTGTCTCCAACTCCAACTTCTCCACCATTTATGCAGATACTAGATTATCTGTTCTTCCACTATCCACTATTACCTTGCATACCCTATCCTTGGTCTTGCAAGCAGTTCTGAACAAACTGTTTCTTTGGACTGGATTATCTATCTCTTTCTCTGGTTTCAAGATAAGTTTCCTCATCATTAAGGATATTCAACCTTTTGCATATTCTGCCTCAACATTTCACTCTTGTGCTTCTGAAATGTGAGCTTTGCCTCCATCCCTTTTTTTATTAGGGCATTTGAAGGATTTATGTCCGATCTTTCCACGGAGCATTCGATTTTTTTTTTTATCTCACCTCCTCTACCTCTTCCTCTTCCTCTTGCTCACTGAAAAGCATTCATGTTGGCATACTATCTCCCCTATGAACTTCCTCCTCTTTCAGGGTGAGTACAAGGTTTCTTTTCTTCCTCCTTCGGCTTCTGAGTTCTGTCCTGGGTAATTTCTTTGCCTCTACTCAGACTTTGACCTCAAACTCTTAGACCTTTCTTTTGGGCTAATTTCACTTCAGCCTTAAGACCTATTTGATAAGAATATTCCACATTTCTAATTGTCATCATGCTTATTTCATCTTGAATGTCGTATCTCAGACCATTCATGTATCTATCAACCTTTTCATCATCACTTTCTCGATGACGTGCTCTAATGTTGATCCTGTAAAACTCTTCAGTGTATTCCTTCACTGTCATCATCTTTTGTCTCAAGTTTTTCATTCTTCGAAACAGATTGATTTGGTAATCTATGGGTATAAACTTGGCTTTCATTTTTGCAACCATTCTATCCCATATTTTGACTCTTTGCTTGCCTTTGCAATGCCTGTCATCTTGCAGTTCATCCCACCACAGTGTTGCATGCCCTTTCAGTCTAGTGACAGCATGTTTAACTTTCTTATCCTCCTTGGCATCCTGATAGTCAAAGTATTTATCTAGAGCCCTAAACCAATCGAGAATCTCTTCAACATCTATGTTTCCTTCATACATCATAATGTCCATCTTTTCTCTGGCTCCAATTATTGCAATAGCTCTGAAGAGACATTCTTCTGCAGTTTCTTTGACTGCTACTTCTTCTTCTAGTTCAACCTCATTTTCTCTTTCATCCTCACTGACATCTCCAGCGTCAATTGTCCATCTTTGTGTTGTCTCTGTAGCATCTAGTCAAGCTTGTAGTTCTCTTATCTCCCTTTCCATGGTTGGATCGGGCATATCTCTTTCTCTCCTTCTTGCGGAATTGTTCAAATCTCTCCCTCACAGAATCTAAATCACGACTTTCCTTCTATCTCCTTTTCACCTACAATTTTTTTTTTATTGTAGGCTCTGATATAACTCAGACACAACCCCCCTGCCACAGCAGGTTCTACATGACCTCCCAGTCTTAGGATCGTTCCTTATATTCCCCTTGAATAGAATTGACTCTTTGATTTCCTACAGAAATCTCTAACACACATTGGTGTGCATCCACAGGTCCTTATGAGTTACACTTGTGCAAACAAGCACTAAGCGCCAACTCTCTCCCTCGTGATCGTGGATATGACCACATCCTTTACACAAATGGGGATTTTGTCTTTCGTGACTTCGTGATTCCATATGTGATTCCCCTTGACTCAACAATCCCCAAAACTCGAAAATCCCACAGGGATTTGACTCCTTCCTTGGCTTTTCTCTGATGTGACCTCTGACTATGAGTTGGGGCCCAAACACTTTGGTACCTCAGGATTTATCTTATCGGTTTTTTGCGATGCAGTAACTCCTTTCACCGACTTCTGAAACCATGAGAACCCCTTTCCACAAGTCAACGAATCTCCCCTACTCACGATATGATAGTCCTAGTTCTTTCGAGACTTCGTGAATCGGTAGTTCACGACTCTCAACTCCGAGTCACAACCTTCTCCACTTCCTGAATTCTGAAATAAAGAAATTCAAGGATGTGATATCAATGACCCTCGTTGATCCAAATCCAACGACCACTATTCCTCATGAGCTTCATATGCTGAGTAAGTCTTGACCTATCTCTCTCGTTGGTTAACTAGATCCAATGACCCATGGAAAATCAACACTTCTCCTTACGACGACTCCACCGTCCGTTCCAAATTTTGATATTCCTTTGTTGAATGCTCTGGCATCAACTCTTCTAAGCTTCCTTCATGTTGAGTAAATTTTCCACTCACCTTCCCTTGAACTCTTCAAGGTTCTTTCACTCCTGAGATTTCTGTTGTAACCTCAAGGGTTTCCTTAGGGTTCTTGTACGCACTCCTTGTGGCATTCACAAGTAACCTATGGTTATTTGATCCTTCGACTTTGTGCACTCCTTGCAATAGAAATCCTTCAACCTTCCTCCTCGGTTGATAAAGTATAAGACTTCAATCCGCTTACGCATGCCTTGCATGGCTCTGTGCTATCTCTGCACTTCTACTGGTCTGAGGACAATGGTATCTCTCCTGATCTTTCTGAGGTGAAACTCAGAACTTCGTCGACACTTACCTTGCATACATTCACTACACTCTTTGTAGGATTTATCAGAAAGAGAAACAATTGAAACTCATTCTTCTCTCCTCACAGATTTCATATATTCAACATGAATTCAAGAGCATTCATACACACAAATCATTGAAATAAATGCATAACAGAGAAACAAAACACTGTAAACATACCATTTAACATATGTAAACAGTAAGCATAATAACACCATGAAATTGAGTTTCTTCTCTACGTTCTTGCCCTCTATATCTCTACAGCTTACAGAATTATGAATAATCCACAATTTGGAATGATAAATGATACAAGAGAGGGTGTATTTTATGAGTTTCCCCCGTACAACTCTAAGATATATAATCAGACTTAAAATCTACCTATTTTACATTTAATACAAATAAATCCCTTCATATCCAACAGATGAGAAAAACACTCAAGATTTGTTTACAATCTCCAAAACATAAATGTAAATACGCTCCCCTAGCTATTACATTAATGTCTCCTTATTTAAATGTAAAACATTTTCAAAATGTGCGCTGGTGTGTTTCCAGCTATCTTTTCCTTCGCACTTGCTTTGTTGGCTTCTTATGATGCTCTTGCATAAATTTGTGTTGATTTGGAGCTACAAACATTGAGATTGTGTTACGTGGTCCCTTCTAGGTGGCCAGGTGTAAGGTGATAATGAGACTTAGTGGGGGACGGGGGCCGGGCCAGGGGTATGTTACAAATTGGTATCAGATATTTTTTAGAGTGTTTTATGGAGTATCATGTCCTAACTTGGGTGGTTGGGGATGTTACAAGGAGTGAGGGAGGAGCTCACAGGATATTCATTAAAAGAAGAAAAAATTGTGGAGAAGATCAGGTAGATTCATTTTCATGTACAAGAGACACTAAAGGAGTCACAAAAAAAGTACAAGTCTAGACATGAAAAGAATAGAATAGAGAGAACATTTAGAGTGGGAGATAGAGTACGATTATAGTTGAATATGGGAAGAATGCATGGTCCTGGTAAGAATATCAAGGCTCTACACTATGGTAAAGGTGGGAGATAATGCCTACAAACTCAGTATACCCCCAGAACTTCGCATTTACTCCATAGTGAATGTGGAGAATCTCAAACTCTATGATCCTTCCATGTTGGATTATGAGGAGGAGCAAGTCCTACCTTCCATAGAGGACTTAGTGCCATATGCTTAGGAAGAGTTGGTAGATGACATAGTTTTTCATAAGCATTCCATAAGTACAATATAGGGGAAACATGACCTTTGACATATTGGGTTGAAAGGACAACTTCCAAGAAAAGCAAAGTGGTTCTCTAGGGAGAAGGTAGAGGAAAATTTTCCTCACCTCATCAAATAAAGCGTTTTGGGAGGAAACTCCTCCCCAAATGGGGAGCTTTGATCTATATTAGATCATTATATTATTTTTCATCTATTGTAATCCTTTTATAGTGGAAAAAATTGGAGGATTCAACTTGCAGGGCCATTTTAGTGGCAGGTCCCAGTTTGGAAAATTGGGGTTTGGAATCTTTGAGAGACAATTTGAGGCCTTAAATGACATTTTGGGGTCTTTTATTGTCTGAAACATTTCCCACACACAAAAGGGTGTTCTACACTCTAAAACCTTTCCAACGGTGCAAAATTTGCATCAATCGGAGCTCGTACGCAAAAATTATGCTTTCTGCAAGTTGACCTACCATGTTGACCACCATGGTATGACAGGATGCCATGTCATCCCTAGTTACTCATGAATATGGGGCTCATCACATTCATAATTTCAAGAATATTGTAGAAGGTTCAAAACCCTATAACAATTGACGATTGAGGAAGTCAAAAACCTAAGCCTAGAGAGATATAAGGCTATGTTAAATATTGGGCCGCTAGGAGGAGATGGGGTTCTATCCCTTTGCATTGTATCTTGTTAAATATCTGAGAAAAACATATGAGAGTGGTATTGTGTGAGAATAATAGAGGAGGAGATATTTTGTAGCAGCCATATATGCCACGTGTCAAATGAAACTCCATAGAGAATTCCTCTTTCTTTATCCTTGCATGATTTCTATACTAGAGAAAAGAGAGTATAGAAGCCTCACCTTCTAGCTAGGTTTTCTCCCATACTAGATTTCCTAGGTCCTGTCTTGTGTTTATTTTTGGATGTTGTGTGTATTTATTTCTATTCTCTATTTTTTTCATTTAAACTATTTCATAGGATGTTTTAAAGAAGAAAACTAGTAATCAAGAATTTGAGATCTAAAGGAAAAATAACCTTAATAGTAAAAATTTCAGGGATTTGTTAGATCTATTGTGACGAACTACTCTAGTGGAATATCCACATAATTTTATAGATCATTTGTATCAGGATAGGTTTTTCTTTTGGAAATTTATGGGAAGTTGTACGATCTATGAATTGGCTTAAATAGAAGTCATAGAAACCATATCCATGGTGATCGCGTTTGTTCACAATAACCCTTGGGATCTAGTACACGAGATATTTTGTAGGTTGGAAGTGCAATTCTTTGACATCTATAACAATATAAACCTCCTCATGGTGTCTCTAGCAAGAAATATTGGATCATTCTAAGATTATGGAGGCTCTAAATCAAATTACAATTTGGAGGGGAAGTCGGGAGATCATGAAGAATCAGGAAAGGAATCACAGACATAATCCAAGAAAGAGCATCCAAGTTCAAGTGTTGTGAAACATTCCCTATTCCTATTTAAAATGGAAGTGAACATTGACATCAATCCATACCAAGATGATATGGATGCATTAAAAATGAATCATTTGTTGAAACAACTACAAGTTTATTTTAGCGTTCACCATATAAATGAAGAGAAGAAGATTTTGTTTGCTATATTGAAGTTAGAGGGACATTATTTAACCTAGTGGGAATTTCATAAGGAAACACTTAGGATGGAGGGTGATCCACCAGTAACTAGGTGGGAGGACTTAAAAACCATCATAAATTCCCAACCATACCCTATCAACTATGTAGAGTACCAATGGATCTGGTGGCACTACTTCAGGCAGAGGCAGGGGTAGAGTGTATAGGACTACCACCACTGAGTTCAAAAATATGGTGATGATGTTGGGTGTATCTGTAAAGAAGCCATATCTACTCCTGAAGTATCTAGGATATTTACAAAGTCATATAAGAAATCATGTGATGTTATTAAATCCAAGGATAGTGGATGGGGTGTGTGTATAGTAAAAATACCTAAAAAACATAGGACAAAACAATAGGCCGCCAAGTGGCTCGAAGTAGAAAGAGAACCAGGAAGCTTACAAGGAGGCGAAGAATAAGTGGAAAGGGGGAAACCATAAGAATACAATAGCCACTACACATTAGTGAAAATATCCCAACAACCATTGCAATAATTTCAACATTGATTTCCACACCGAGGAAAAATGTTGGAAACTACATCTAGAGATGAACCTAAAAAGCCTCCAAAAGGATAGAAAGAAAAGGAAAATTCTAGCCACAGATTTGAGAAATAAGGTTGAATTTATCTTGTATGTATAAGAAATCATTTTCTTCACATATGTGTAGAATCAAGTGAACCTTAGTATCCTTCATCACCAAAAAGAGACGGAAATGACGAAGCTCTTCAACATGAAAATTCAGGTCAAGAAGACCAAGATAGATGCTATGTTCGACTATGTTTCATAGGCTAATATTATAGCAGCGGATCTATTAAAAAATATTGTATTGGAGGTTCATAATCATCCTATCCGATATCCATTGGGTTGGGTAAACAAGGATGTAGAAATAAAGGTAGTGAAGTAGTGTAAGATGAAACTTGTTGTAAGTGTTTATTTTATTGATGAAGTGGAATTGGACGTAATACCCCTTGATGTATATGGAGTAGTGTTTGGAATAGACTACATGTATATGAAGGATGAAATATTCATGAAGAGAGGCAATAAATACCGATTGATCAAGGATGGGAAGTCCCACATTATTAATGCACATAAAGGAAAGTCAAAGATCTCACTGGTAAGTGTAAACCAAGCCAAAATGTTGATTAGTCCTAGTAGGAAATATTTTTTTCTTTTCTTAAGAGAAACTTAGTGTGATGAAGAGTCAATTAGAATGAAGGAATTCCTAGAGGGGTGTCATGAAGAGGAAAAACATCAGTTGGAGGAGTTTCTATAGGAATACATAGGATTTTTCAAGGATCCTAAAGGGATACCACCTAAGAGGGATGTGGAGCACGAAATATAGTTATTTCCAGACTCTCTTTTTCAAATATTGGGATGTACATACAGTCTTTTCTAGAAACAAATGAAGTGAAGAAGAAGTTTTAGTCGAAGTAGGGTGTGATTTGACCAAGTACCTCAGCCTATGATTCACTCATCATAATTGTATCCAAGAAGGATGGTACTCGGAGAATGCATATTGATTACAGGGAATTGAAAAAGATTACATTGAAGAATCAATACCCTCTTCCAAGGATCGATGGATTTGAAATCAAGATATCATCAAGTATGATATAAAGAATAATATACCTAGAATACTGCCTTCAATACAAGACAAGGTTTGTATGAGTGGTTGGTTACTCCTTTCGGTTTATGTAATGCACCAAATACATTTATGAGACTAATGAATGATGTTTTATGAATTTATATAGATTCATTTGCTATTGTTTATTTGGATGATATATTGGTTTATAGAACTACTTGAGAGGAGGACATATTATATTTTATGCAGGTGTTAGAGACTTTGAAAAAAAACTAGTTGCAGGCCAATATCAAGAAATGCGAGTTTTATTGGTAGTATTTGGGGTATGTGATCGGTGGAGGGGAGGTCAATATAGATCCCACGAATATGGAGGACAACATGAAATGTCCAATTCCTACAAATATCATTGAAGTTAGGATTTTTGTTTGGGCATAACAATACTTGCGGAAGTTTGTAGCTTCATTCTTAGCAATAGCTACACCACTCCATG
This sequence comes from Picea engelmannii, assembly GCA_009831015.1. NCBI lineage: Eukaryota > Viridiplantae > Streptophyta > Pinopsida > Pinales > Pinaceae > Picea > Picea engelmannii. The sequence goes on from ML779570.1 coordinate 592,555, forward strand.
CCATAAAAACTAGTGGTAAGAGTTCCTTGCGGGAGAATAATTAGCAAAAGGCCTTTACTGAGTTGAAAAGAAAGATCAGTGAGGCATGAGTTCCCATGCTACCATATTTTTAGAAACCCTTCAAAGTAGAAAAATATGTAAGTGGGTATGCCATGGGAGCAATCCCGATGCATAGAGGAAGGTATGTTTGTTATCATTCTGAATTATTTCATGGACCGGTTCTCAACTTCCCTACATACGACAAGGAGTTCTATGCCTTGGTACAAGCTCTAAAAAGTGGAAGCACTATCTGATGGGTAAGGAAACCATCATCCACAAAGATCACCATCCTATATAATATTTGCAATCCCATATTAAGCTACAACAAACCATAAATTACAAGAGGATGGGGTTTTTACAACAATTTCATCTAGTCATGAAGTATAATAAGGATAGAACAGATAAGTTTGTAGAAATTATTTTATGGTCACCCACATCGAATATTATAGCTTTGGGAACTTTGAATCACATGGATCCTTTTACCCATGTTGAATACAAAGAGAAATTAATAGAATATGAGAACTTTAAGGAGGTGTTTCAACATCTATGGGGCGAAATTCATATACAAGAAGGTGATGAAAAGGCTAACTATAATTTCCATAATGTTTTACTCTACAAGCTAAACAAGATCTATGTCCCTAAAGGTGAATGATTGCAACTTATCATAGAGGCTCACGCCTCCAAGGTTGTAGGACATTTTGGTGATGGGAAGATAGTTGCAATTTTAAAAAGGTATGTGTATTGGACCAGAATGCACAAATATGTAGCACGATATATTATATGATGTATAATTTATTGCACTATCGAACCTAGTAATAGGAGGAAAGGTCTATACCATCCCTTACCTATACCTAATCAACCTTGGGAAATCATTTTCATGGATTGTGTGGGAGGTTTAACAACTACATGGAAGAGACATGACTATTTATTTGTGGTAGTTGATAGGTTTAGATAAATGTGAATTCTCATGACTTGTAAAAACACCATCAAGGGACAGGAAGCATAAAAAATGTTCTTTGAACAATTCTTAGTGCACTTTAAGATACCAAGGAGTAGCATCTCAAATAGGGATACCAAATTTATCGATGTATTTTGGGCTACTTTGTGGGAGAAGATGGGCACTAAGTTAAAGAGGTCTAAAACATTCCATACATAGACATATAGGAAGACAAAAGTAGTCAACAGTACTTTGGTGCAATTTTTGAGGGGTTACAATTAGAATCATTTGAAGACCTAGGATGAAAATATGATCTATATACAACACTCTTATAAAGGAGTAGTCCACACTTCTACTGGTAAGTCATATTTTGAAACTTACATTGTTTATTTTCCACCTTCACCCTTAGATTTTGTATATGGAAAACAAAGAAGAGTGAGGGAGGACCTCATAGGAAATGTATTAAAAGAAGAAAAATGTGTGGAGAATATCAGGAAGATTTATTTTCAATTACAAAAGACATTGAAGAAGTCACGATAAAAGTACAAGGCTAGACATGACCAACACATAGTAGAGAGAAAATTTTGAGTGGGAGATAGGGTATGGTTACATGTGAATAAGGAAAGTCTACAAGGTCTTGGTAATAATATCAAGGCTCTGTGTTATTTTCCTTTTGAGGTATTGGAAAAGATGGTAGATAAGGCCTACAGACTCATTCTACCCCCATAAATTCTCATTTAGTGAGTAGTGAATGTGGAGAATCCCAAACTCTATGAGCCTTCCATGTTGGATTAGGAGGAGGAGTAGGTCCTACCTTCCATAGAATACTTAGCACAAGATGCTCAGGCAAAGTTGGCAGAGGACACAATTTTTCAGAAGTGGTCTTTAACTACAAGACAAGGGCAACATGACCTTTGGAGGATTGGGTTGAAAGGACAATTTCTAGGAAAAGAAAGTGAATAGTTAACCAGGTATAATGCAAGAAAAGGATGGATAGGGAATTCTAACTCGATGTGTAGGTAGGATACAATGATATGGATAATATCATATTGGATATGGGATCTTATGTGAACTCCATTCTGAAGAAGACATGGGAAATGATGGGAAAACCAAAGTTGATATGGTCACCAATTTAGTTGAGGCTAGAAAATCAACAAAATATTGTTCTAATTGGAATACTAACAAGGGTGAATGTTAACATCGATGGAGTGTGAAGAACAACATATTATGAAGTAATCGAGATAGTGTATGGTAGTAAACCTTATCCAACATTACTTGGACTCGATTGGGATTTTGATAACTAGACCATTATTAATATGAAAAAGAGACAAATAATTTTTGTGTTATGGGACTTGTCAGTAAATGGACATAAACAGATCTCCCTAGATACACCTAGATCTAGAACAAAACAAAACAATACATGAACCTTTCCTTAAGATCTAATCATTGAAATTACTATCAAACAAGAGATGTCCAACATACCGTTTAAATATCGCTTCCTCTTGTCATTGTCGTCCTAGATTCACTCCAGTGCTCCTGTGATATTGGATTTGCAAGGAAACACAAGCCAACAAAAGTGAAAGCAATATAGCATATTCAAAGAGAAGCTATATATGTGATCAAGGAAACATACAATAAAATGAGATACGTTTTATGGGAAAGAAACATAACGTTGTATCATATTAAAATGAAAGTGGAGATTACAACCAAAGCCTTGATGTTTCAAGGTCCCCTTCTAATGACCCTTTTCTCCAACACACACACTTTCTCCAATCCTTGAATGAAGAAGATCCACAATGACTTGATAAACTGAGGTGAAGCTCTCAAGTATGAACTAAAGTAGAATTCCTCATCCAATTCTTAGCCTATTCAATAATAATATTGCTTGAGTCAACCTTCATTAACCTTAGCCTTGTCCATGAGAAATCCCTCTTTATATAGGGGAAAGAGAGATGATTGAAGAGATTAGGATGATCCCACCAAATCAGAGAAGTGAGTAGGATCCCAACCATATGGATGTCACCTCATCTTCTAGAAGATTCCCTTCTAGAAATTTAGTGAAGTTTGACCTTTTATTATCTTCTTGGAATCATCACACCATAGTTGTAGAGAATCCTACGGAGATGTTGCAAACCAAATTTAGGGCAGAGGGTGATGACCAGGCATCCTCGCATATGTCTTATAGGGCACCTATGACAACCTCTAGATGTAAGTACCCTACAAAATGGAACCTAAAAGGACATTTCTAACGAATGAAAAGTAAAAATGAATCCAGAAAAATTTGAAGGAGGTGAATATTAGTTATCCTACGGACACCATTCACCAAATGACAAACCATGCTTCTCACAATCCACAGTGGAAGTTTGAGGTAAAAAGAGGGTTTTTGGACCAAAGTTTAGGTGGAGTAACAATGAAATGGTAAAAGAAGTTTTTACCCCATTTTATTAACTTTTTTCTTTTCCATTTCATTTTTCGTATATTGTTTTATTTATTTTTCCCAAACCCTAGACTTCTAATGGTATCACAAATGTTTGTCTTTTCATAGGTGAGAAATCTAGGAGTGGAATATTGAACATGGATACATTTTTTGGGTTTGATTTTATACATTTGTCATATGTACAGATCATTTTATAGTTTTTTAGGAAAAACTCTGAGCTTAGTTTTTATTCTTTCTCATGCTTGTAAATCAATGAGAATGTAACCGAGTATACTTTTGTCATATTTTCGTACTCGTAATGGTAACATGAAAAACGAAACCCATGGAGTATCCTTTAAGCTCTTTTCACGCTCCATAAAAATGAAAATATTGTCGAGCGAACTTGTTATTTTCACACACGTAAAAGTATTTGAAGAAAACATTCAATGAGTAGTAGGTTATCACTTTCTCAGTATCATCAAAATAACTTATGAAAAAGGAACTTGTGGAGTCCTCTTTAAGTGTTTTTTAGACTCTCTAAACATGAAAAACCCTCGAGTTTTCTATCTTTGCACTCGTTAAACAAACATTGAAAGAACCATCTGGTACCAAACCAATCCTTCTTAGGACTCGTTCGAAGGACTCGTTCGAGGTACTCGTTCAAAGGATGAGATTACATCAACAAGCATATGTTATCCTCCTCAATATTGCGTAAAAATAAAGAGGTACTCGCCAGAAATGGTGGGGAAAATATATTGAAATGAAAGTGGAGATTACAACCAAAGACTTGATGTTGCAAGGTCCCCTTTCGATGACCCTTTTCTCTAACACACACACTTGCTCCAATCATTGAATGAAGAAGATCCACAATGACTTGATAAACTAAGGTGAAGCTAAGTATGAACTGAAGTAGAATTGTTTATCCAATTCTTAGCCTATTCAATAATAATCTTGCTTGAATCAACCTCCATTAACCTTATCTTTTTCCATGATAAATCCCTCTTTATATAGGGTAAAAATAGATGGCTGAAGAGATTAGGATGATCCCACCAAATCGAAGAAGCGCGTAGGATCCCAACCATACAGATGCCACCTCATCTTCTAGAATATTCTCTTCTATAAATTTCGTGAACTTCAACCTTTTCTTAGCTTCTTGGCATCATCGCACCCTAGTTGTAGAGTAGCCTATAGAGACATCGCAAACCAACTTCAGGGCATAGGGTGATGACCAGGCATTTTCGCATATTTCTTATGGTGCAGCCTACGATGACCCTCCTTAATAAGTTTTTTGATAAGAGAGCGTCAGTCACCTTTCTCATGAAGATAGGATCTTTTGGGAACATGAAGCCATGTTTGTGAATGGATCATCAAGATGACCAAAATAATGTGTAACACTTTGAAGTTAATAAACATTGAGATTTATTGTGCCATTGGATCCCATTGAAGGAAGATGATATGTGGAACTAGAAAAGGGAAAAGAACTTGATAACCTTTACAATGTGACCACGCGGATGGATGACTATATTAACCATACTACTAAGGGTGTACTCAGTTGGTGAAGTATTAGTTATCGCACATTAGATTCAAAAGAAGACCTAGAAAATTGGCAACAAAGATTATATGAAGTATCTACAAGGAGATGTTCTCGTATTACCTACACATTGTGTTATATTGGAGATGAGGTATGTGATCCTCGGAAGTTTGATGGACTAACAGATCTAGATTTTTTTTTAAATAATTTGAATTGCATATATCCCAACAACAAAGATTTGTAGCTTTAGATATCACGTTGAAAGTGACTTGTGCAATATGGTGGGTTGCACATAAGGATAGAATAGATAATTGGCAGCAATGAAAAAGGCCATTACATGTTAGGTTCAAGAAAAAAACTGAATATTCCAAGAAGAAGTATAACGAGTTGAGTTTTCCTACATATCATATTACACAATGCATCGTGACATGGAGCTAAGTACCTAAGAAGGAATGTGTGCACTTGTTTGTACACAACTTGAATGTGATCCTGAAGAACTTGTATCTAGAACTAGACGTATGTAGAGGAACAATAGACTGGGAAGACTTTACTCACAACTTCAAGGTAAATTTCAAGTTTTAATATGATGCCCCTTTTGTAAATACAACCCTGCATATTATCAAAAACAATATTTTTACATCATAAGACTCTATGAGAAAAGTACCTTTATGTAGTGCACCTAGATATTCTATGATTGTTCAAGAGGTTTTGGAATTTTATAGCGTTGTTGGAGAATACCAGGAGGACAAACACCCAAGAAATTTACAAATACTAGAAACTAGAGGAGAGCACGTCGTAGAGGGTCCCGAGATTGAATATATTGAGTATGAAAATCCATTGAAAACATGCAAGGTGAATATTGGTATGAAGGATAATCCCAAGGTTCGCAAACATGTGAGATTACTAGAATGAAGAAATTGTCGAGAACATTGTTGATTTATTGCACGTATACCAGGACCTTTTTCCAACTACATTTTGAGAACTGAAAGGGATTGCTAGAGAGATAGGGGAGATGAGGATCCCTTTGAGGTTGGATGCCAAGCCAGTGAATCAAAGACTGTACCGACTGAACCTAGTATATAAACAGAAAGTGAAAGAAGGAATATATAGGATGCTGGAATATGGGATTATTGAACCTGTCGCAGTGTCGGAATGGATCATTCTGATGGTGATTCGACACAATATAATAGGTGGAAATCAGAATTTGCGTAGATATGCATAAATTGAACGATGCTTGCTTAAATGACGTGTTTCCTACTCCATTTACAAATGATGTTTTGGAGTCATAAGAGGACATGAAGCTTACTCCTTTACATATGGATTCTCTATATATCACCATATTAAGATTGTGTAGTAATATAGGCATAAGAAAACATCTGTGATGGAATGGGGATGTTATTAGTATACAATCATGCCTTTTGGATTTAAAAATGTGCCAACAGTGTTTTCTCGAGTTGTTGTCACATATTTTAAAGAATTTATTCATAAATTCCTAAAATTTTACTTGGATGATTGGACAGTGCTCAGTTTGTTAAAGGACCATGTTGAAACTTTGTGCTTGATCTTGGAAATATGTAGACAATTCTAGATTTCCTTGAACTTGAAGAAGTGTAATTTTTGTGCACCATTTGGTATCTTGTTGCATCATGTAGTATGTAAACAAGGACTTTTGGTTGATCTTGTGAAAATTGTTGTTATTGTTGATTTTCCATCACCTACTTCAGTGTGACAAATGAGAGCAACATTGGGTCACATTGGGTCACATGGAGCACTACAACAAGTTTGTTAGGGGAAATGTGTAGATCACAACCCCACTAAAAAAATTGTTGAATAAGGAGGTCAAATTTCAATGGAACGAAGAATGTCAACAAAGTTTGGATACCGTGAAGAAGAAACTGGTTACCATGCAAATTTTAGTATTTCTAGATTGGAAGAAGGAATTCCATGCCCACGTAGATGCATCATCTATAGCATTAGGAATAGTTCTAGCTTATCCAGGGGAAAGAGGTTTGGATCATCCCATTGCATTTTCCAGTAGGAAGTTGTTGACTACTGAATAGAATTACACTACTAAAAAGAGTGAAGGATTGGCAATGGTGTATGCACTACAAAAGTTTAGGCATTATCTGCTAGGATCACATTTCAAGATGTACACGGATCATTTTCTGTTGAGATACATAGTTAATAATCTTGTATTGGGGGGGAATATATGTAGATGACTATTATCATTTGAGGATTATAATTTTGATGTGACTGTAAAACTAGGAAAATAAATCCCAGACCTGATCATTTGTTGCACATATTAACAGGGGAAGATGTCAAAAAATTGGATGACAATCTACCATATCCGCACTTGTTTATAGTACAAATGGTTGATGATTACTTTGTAGAAATTGTCTAGTTTTTTAGCACAGGATTATCCCCACCTGACTTTACAATTGTGCAGAAGAAGCAGTTAATAGTAAAAGCAGGAGATTATCATCTCTTAGTGGGGAATTTGTATAAGTTATGAACATATGTGATTCTTCGGTGATGTGTGCACATATGTAATTCTTCAGTGATGTGTACTGGAGACTGAGAGGCCTATGATACTATCGGAGGAACATGAAGGAATTGTGGGATGCCACTATGCAAGGAAAGTGACGGCTCATAAAATTTTGCGCAAAAGACTTTGGTGGCCCACCCTTCATAAGGATGCTAAAGAGTTCTATCAGACCTATGATGCCTATCAACAATTTGTGAAGCCATCCAAAATACATGAAATTCCTTTAGTACCATAAGTTACATTGCAAGATTTTGATAAATGGGAAATTAATTTCATTGGAACAATCAACCCACCAATAAAAATGTCAGGAGCAAGATATATAATCACTCTGATAGATTATTTCACCCAATGGGTTGAAACAGAATCTGTTAGAGATTGAAGATCGAAGACTATTATGTGTTTTTTATTTGAAAATATTGTTATGAGGTCTGGATGTCCGAAAATCCTTATGAGTGATCATGGGACCCATTTTTTGAATAAAACAATTGTTGCTTTGATAGAATAATTTTAGATTTATCATCAAAAGAGAACACCTTATCATCCTCATGAAAACAAAATAGTGGAAGTTTTTAACAAGATCCTGTAGCATGCACTAACGAAGATATGTAATGTAAATCGAGATGACCGGGACTTGAGGATTCCTACAGTACTATGGGTATATTGGACTACATGTAAAAATTTGATAGAACGGACACCATTCTGATTAGCATATGTTCAGGAAGCAGTTATTCCCATGGAGTTCATTGTACCAAGTCTACGCTTTGTCATGCTAATAGAGCTCGCAGATTTTAGCGTGGGAGAGAAAAGACTATCAGGGCTAGTGTAACTAGAGGAAGACCGTTGTGTTCCATGATTTCATAGGTAGGTTTAGAAAGAACGTGAAAATGCATGGCATGACAGGAACATTAAACAAAAAAAGTTCCATATGGGAGACTTATTTTTTCTCTATGAAAACAAATTTTCCAGCTCCCTAGAAAACTCCAAATGCATTGTTGGGTCCTTTTGTGGAAAACAATAACCACCATATTTTCCTTTTGAATAATAGAAAATTAGGGGCCCTTTTAATTTTAATAAGGAGTTTTCTCTTATCTTTGTTTGTGTTTCATTGGTTTTAATAGTTTAAATATAACCATGTAAATATTTTTCCATTTAGGTGATTGGATTGGTTTCCACTAGACATTATTATACCGCAACAACTTGGTTAATTATTGAAAGTAGTTTTAATGTCAATGACTCACATTCACTTTGATTCGAAACATGATTATGAGAAATATTTTTATATCATTCAGTAATTAACATATGATTCTAAAATATGGTTTCACTACATGAAATCTAGTCTTATTCTTAGTCACAATTATTATCAAGATTTTTAAGCTTAGGTGTTTGAACTTTATTTTGAGTAAAATGGACTTTCTATATTTGATATACCTCGTGTCCATTCTTTCTCTGGGAAATATAAACATCTTAGTCATATCATCTATGAATACATTAAAGATTATATTTTCACTATGAATCAATGTTGTGATTTCAATTGGTTGATTAAATTATGTCGACAGTTGAGTGATTATTGAATCTTACGGAGTTAACTTCCTCAAATTTGTGAAATATCTCCAATCCCTAAACATAATGTCTAGTTTGATTTGTATTTATGTTTATTTAGAAGGTGTGGTATCATTTTAATGTGATTTTGTTAATTGGTTTTTCTTAACTAATAGTTGAATATTCTGTAGCTACTCATTTAATAAATATTAGCTATTAATTTAATTTGTTTTTTTTACAAGTGTCCATTATAGAGATGCAACTCGAATATAGTTTCCAAAAATACCAAAATAATTCATTCAGTTGGAATTCTTCATCTCCACAGGGCACAATGCTTGGGAAAGATAAAGATTGAAAATTTCCATCAGTTCATACGAGATGAAATTCCAACTTGATTTTTAATCACATGGTGAGGAATATCGTAAAACGGTTGAAAACCCACTTGCAGAACAAGTTGAGTTACCTCTCATTCAAACCGTTTCCTAAAAAATGAAAATATATGAGAGATGTGCCCTATTGTTCAAAACACATTTTCTCAAAAATCATGTAGCGGTTGGTTTCTAATTTTTTCATCAATCTGTATGGTTGCACTCAACATAGAAAAAAAATAGGCACATGATTTTGGATCTATAAGGATCATTATAATATATAAATATCATATTTTGAGAGCCTAATAGAGGATTCCCATTTCTAAAAGATAGAGTATTTGTAATATTGTAAAGGGAATTTGTCTTGTAAGAATAGATTCAAGTTTAGATCTGAAGCTTGAGGATTTTCTTTATGAGATTAAAATCTCTTATGTAGAAGCATATTTCATACTACTATGGATTTTCTCTATTTTATTAGAGATTGATGTCTTGGAAAGACTATTGGAGAATCAGTTTGTAAAAGGCAAATCACAAATTACAAAGGTTCTATGATTGTATTTCATCAGCTATTGTTATTTGTTTGAATACAATCTTGTTCATTTGTTTTGATAGATTTAGACCAGTGATTGCATGTAATGGAACTATTGGTTTATATGCAACTCTATTTTTATCTTATCAAATATATGATCTTATAATTTCTTATATCTATCATTTATCTTTTGATTTGTTCGTGCATTTTAATCAATTTCTGAGTAACTATTTACTCATAAATTTATCATTATAAATTAATTTAACAATCATTTAAGCTTGTGAACTACTTCCATGCTATGGTGACTTATATTTTTCACTTTTAGGCCTTATAAATTCTCTGAATAGAACATGAACGAAGCTAAACAATATCAGTTATTGGGACTACTCTTGTAATATGATATTTATTATTAAATCTTGTGTTTAATCCTCATTTTACAATTCCATTTGCACTTGGTATCTATGAACTATTTCTTATGTGTCAAGTTAAGATAGTTTTATTTATCCTTTGCATTTAGATTAATTTGCATTAGATTCATTAAATTTTTGAAAGTCTCCTTTTGTAGGATAAACTTTTCATGTGGCTTGGTTTAGCCTTCATTTCAGCTCAATCATTTAGTTTAGGTTAGATTAGTCTAGATTAGATTAACATTTAGTTTAGGTTAGTTTTAGGTAAGGGTAACTGGATCCATTTTAACCAGTATGAATCGCCATACCAAATAGATAAGGGACCAATTGGGTCCCTAACCGGGTGATCTCCCTAATGTTGAACATGGTCAATTCTGACCATCGACATTTTTGGCGTTAGAAGTGTTGGATCATGTTGTCATTGATGCCAAAGTTTTAATTAATTTATGTCAAAGGATTGATGTCAAGTGATTGATTGATGTCAAGGGATGATTGATTGATTGATTCAAAAGGTTTGATGTATGTCTTAGATCAATGAGTTGTCATTGATACATGATGATAGATGAAGATGGATCGATGTGGTTTCATTGGTACACGATGCATTGTTGAATTGATGTAAAGATGAATCATTATTGTCTTATCATGGTTTATAAGGTGCACAAATGGATGAACTCCAAAGTGGTCCCCTTATGGTAAAATCCCTCATG
>ML779570.1:612515-662789 GCA_009831015.1 Picea engelmannii
TATTTTATTGAAAGGCCTTATTAATATTGACCTTTATTACATCCGAATACATTGATCTACCTATGTGCAGGTTAGGACCTTAACATGTCTGCCCCCTTAAAAACAACCTTGTCCTCAAGGCTTGAGATGTGGAAACTACTGCAAAATGGTAGCTGGTTCCCAAGTGGCATCTGTTGGAGTCACATCTTTCCACTGTACTAGCACTTCCTTGATGGTTCTCTGACGCAGGCGACGCTCACATTGGTCCAAAACTGCTTCAGGTTGTAGCCAAATGGATCCTTCTTCAGCTAACTCTGGAAGGTTGGTTTGAATTTGGCACTTGGTTCCAATCACCTTCTTCAAGCATGAAACATGAAAAACAGGATGTAGCTTCGACTGACTGGGCAAAGCTAACTGATATGCGACTTGTCCCACTCACTTGAGAACTGTGTAAGGGCCATAAAATTTGGGTGCTAGCTTTTGACAATGCTCGGCCTTGAGGGAAGTTTTCTTATATGGTTGCAGTCTCCGAAACACCTGATCCCCTTCTACAAATTGACGTTCAGAGCGACCTTGCTCTGCTTGCTGCTTCATTCTATTATGTTCCATGAACAAGTTCTCTTTAAGGGTATGAAGGATATCCTCTCGAAATGTAAGTATTTGGTCAACCGCCTGGACCTTCGAGGTACCCGGTAAGTATGAGAGAACTGAAAGTGGATTCTGTCCATATACCACTTCAAAAGGAGTCATGCGAGTGGTTGTATGGTATGTAGTGTTGTACCACCATTCGGTGAGGGGTAACCATTGAGCCCACTGGTGTTGTTTTTCAGAGGAAAAGCACCTCAGATATGTTTCCAAACACTTGTTGACAACTTTCGTTTGACCATCCGTATGGGAATGATAAGCTGAGCTGAGATGCAATTGTGTGCCTTGTAGCTTAAACAACTCTTGCCAAAAATTGCTTGTGAAAGTTGGGTCTCGATCGGAAACAATAGAGTGCGGCATGCCATGAAGCTTGAAGACCTGGTCCATGAAAATTTGAGCCATCGTGGATGCAGTAAATGGGTGGGAAAGAGCGCAAAAATGAGCATACTTGGAAAGGTGATCCACCACCACCATTATGACTGATTTATTCCCCGATTTGGGTAAGCTTGTAATAAATTCCATAGAGATATCATTCCAAATAGTAGGAGGAATCGAAAGTGGTTGGAGGGTGCCTGGAGATTTGACTGTTTCTCCCTTGTTGCATTGACACACCTCACATTCAACGACAAACTTACAGATGTCCTGTTTCATACCATCCCAGAAAAAAGAACGTTTTACGATCATATGTTTTAGTGAACCCTGAGTGCCCCGTTGTGGGTGTAGCATGAAGCTCAGAAAGCACCGTGGATTTGAGCTTGGATTGTTTACTTAAATACAAGCGACCTTTGTATCGAAGCTCATCTTGGAGCCAAGAGTACCCTAGGGGAGCCGGAGCCTTGGTCTGCAGTTGTTGGATCAGATGCGAACTTTTGGGATCTTGAATCCATTCTTGGCGCACAGCTTGGAGCCAATCGGGTACAATAAAGGAAAGAGAAAAAAGGGATCCTTTGTCTTCATATTTCTAGGACAATGCATATTTCTGGGACATTGTATTTTCCCTTCTTGTAAATGATCTCATAATCATATCCAAAGAGATTTTTGTAGTTCCTGGGAGGAAATGCATTGTTCCATAAAGTACTTGAGGCTTTGATAGTCTGTATTAATTTGGAAGCATTGTCCCCATGAGATACGGACACCACAACTCAACGGCATGCAGAATCGCCCACATTTATTTTTCATAAATGGGTTTGCCCACATTATTTTCAGACAGTTTCTTGCTAGTGAAGGCCAAAGGTCGACCCTCTTGCATAAGGACAATGCTGATTCCTTTCCCTGAGGCATCACATTCCAACACAAAGGTCTTTGTGAAGTCAGGAAGGGCCAGAACCGGAGTGGTGCACATGGTCGTCTTCAAGGTTTGAAAAGCTTGAGTAGCTCCTGGAGTCCAAGTGAAAGAGTTCTTTTTTAGGAGAGTCATGAGAGGTGATGCAATCTTTCCATAGTTCTTAACGAACTTGCGATAATACCCTGTGAGGCACAAAAATCCATGCAATATTTTGAGAGTCTTTGGGTGCGGAGAATCTTGCATAGCTTCAATCTTTTTCGGGTCCACCCTGACGCCATCCTTTCCCACCAGATGACCCAAGTATTCTACTTCTGAGGCATCAAAAGCACATTTGGACTGTTTCAGGAAAAGTTGGTGCTGAGAGAGTAGGCGGAGAACTTGATCCACATGAGTAAGATGGTATGTCTAGGTTTTGCTATAGATGAGGATATCATCAAAGAAAACTAAGACAAAATGATGGATAAAAGGGAAGAAGACATGGTTCATGAGGCTATGGAAGGTGGAGGGGGCATTACACAAACCAAAGGGCATGACCAAAAACTCGTAGTGGCCCTCCTGAGTGTGAAAGGTAGTATTGGGAATGCCAGCCTCTTTCATACATATCTGGTGATAGCCCAAGTGAAGATCAATTTTGGTAAATAATTGGGCGCCACTCAATTCATCCAGGGGGTCATCAATGACAGGAATGGGAAATTTGTCTTTGATGGTTGGTTTGTTGAGAGCACGAAAGTCGGGACACATTCTCCAAGAACCTTCTTTCTTCAGTACCATGACGACCAGAGATGAGTAAGGGCTCATACTAGGATGGATGACACCGACAATAAGGACTTCCTGGACCATTTTTTCAATTTCATTTTTTTGTGCAAAGGGGTGGCGATATGGACGTATATTGGGGGGAAGGATTCCTGGGACAAGAGGAATGGAATGATCATGGAAACCGCGGGAAGGAGGGAGTCCTTGGGGAGTGGAAAGCACCGTTTGATGTTTAGAAAGGAGGGCTTGGAGGTCTTGGGGCACTGGTGGGGTCTATGTGGCTTGTATGGCGTGGAGTTGGGTAATGACACCAGAATGACCTTTTTTGAGCAGTCTTTCCATGTGATGAGAACTGATGACCTCAGGTGAACCAGCAGTGATGCCTTGAAATTTATATTGCTGGCCTCCTTGGTCGAATTGCATGGTTAAGTTCTGAAAATCCATGAGAATGGGACCCAAAGTCCTTAGCCAGTCTGCACCCAACACAATGTCGCAACCGCCCATGTCAATAGCAAACATATGGGATTTTAGGTGGTAGTCACCGATTTGGAGAAACACATTTTCACAACGCTCGCCACATTTCATAGAACCACCATTGGCAATCATGATTTGGAAATTGTTGACAGCATGGATATAGCAATGGGTTTCTTGGGCAATGCGGCGATGAATAAAATTGTGGGTGTTGCCACTATCAACCAGAATGATGACCTTTCAGTGCTTGATGTAACCAATTAACTTGAGGGTTTGGGGGGGCAGAGAAGCCGGTGAGAGCATTGAGGGAAATGATCGGTTCCAGTTCAGGAGGGTCGGAGGCATGGTTTATGTCAGTGATTTTTGGTGACTCGGGCACAAGGGGAGTGTCAACATCCTCTTCCAAAATATCCTCAGAGATGGCCATAAAAATATTTTGTTCCTTACATTTGTGGTCTGGGAAATATTTTTCATCATAATTATAACAGAGGCCTTTGAGTTGGCATTCATCCATTTCAGCCCTGGTCAATTTTTGGATTTTTAATGGGGCGGAGGGAGTAGTGGGGTTTACTGGTTTAGGGTGAGGGATAAATGAAGGATTACGGTTTTGAGAGGAAACAATTTGTTGTGATTCTTTATATTTTTTGGTAGCCTCCACCCAAGTCATAGGGCCAACCATGAGGACATGGGACCGAATCGCCTCCTTGAGGCCACTGATAAAACACTCTCGAAAGAAAGCATCTGTCATACCCTCTGTTCGAAAATCCAGTTGCTCAAATGCATCTATGAAGTCTTTTACTGTGCCTGATTGCTTCAATTTTGTCAAATAGCCCAAATGGTTGGTGTCAGTGTCAAAGCATTCATAAAGCTCAGTCACAAATTGGGTCCAAGAAATATACCCTTGACGGGATTTTTTTCTCCATTGCCAGCATTCTTGATCTATATGGAGAACAACATACCGGAGTTTGGCCAAGTCATCTATAATGTTGTATAGAGAGAAATATTATTCCAGTTGGGTGACCCAACCAGTGGGGTCCGAGCCATCAAATTTGGTTACATCCACCCGCAGAAGGTGTATGTCCCGTTGAAAGTGATGGGGTTGAAAGGAATGGGAAGAAGTTTCACCTTCAGTCTTTTTATGTGCATCAAGAAAAGAGTCATCGGTAGGGATCTTGAGTTTGGTGCAGAGTGATGCAAAGACAAATTCAAGCTAGGTGGTCATTTCATGTTTGACTTCCACCATTGCGGACTGCACGGCTACATTTACGGATGAATCGCGGGAGGCAATAGTAGCACTGAGTTGTTTCACTTCTTGTTGGGTCTTGAGGAAACCAGATTGCAAGGTGTTGAAGTGAGACTCTAGTTCTTGGCTACGAGTATGGTCCATGAGGATGGGTGAATTGAAAAAGGAGTGGGCGGGGTAAAACAAATTTGCAGAAAAATGATATGGATGAATGTGATAAGGGAGAAGAGATGAATCTAATGGAATAGGTCTCAAATAATGGTGAAACAATTTACAGTTGCGGGGTTATACTTTGGTCTGAAGAATGATGCAGTGATGAAATCCACAAATTCTGAACCAGAGAGAAATGTGTATTTACTTAGCAACTCGAACACAGATGCGCGACAATATATCTCGCCAGTTTAATTTGTTTATGTTTATGTTTATGTTCCCCAAGGGTTTGGTATTCAAGGGTTCTACAGACAAGGGTTTTCCCTGTGCTATAGCTCTCTGATATACATGTGGGGTCCAACAGTAGTACTCAGCCCAATATCTCAGGGCACTAACTAAGGAGGATAGACCGTACACTTAGCCGTACTACCCGACTACCCAATTACTAGAGAGTATCTTCCTGAGTGTTGTTCTCGGTGACACTATAGAAGTCTAGCGGTCGATAGGTTTATCTAAAGAGGGATTCAGGCAATCTAGGTCGATCCATACACAGGTGTTTTCTAATGCGCTACCACTCGAAGGGGTACCAACATGGGTTACAAGGGTGGCCAACAGATGTGCACTTAAGAACCACTTGTATTGCCTGTGTGTATGAATCCCTCAACCATGTTTTTATGCGCATAATGACAGATCTCTGTGGCTTAAAGACGCCAGAATATGTCTCTACCCTGGAAAAAAAATACCCACAATTTCTGCCAAGGAAAGTGCTCTGATACCACTTGCAAGATACCAGATATATAAAATATGCAGAACATAAATAAAATTCTAGAAATGGAAGAATAACAGTAAAATATCCAGCATAATCTTCACAATACACAGAAATGATATAACAATAGCAATATAAATAGCACTTTGATTCAGAAAGAAATGTTCACATGCCTCTTCGAGGGGGCAACCTCCAATCGAGAAGTGCTCTGTTACAATAATATTCAAGCTAGGGTTCTCATACCCTCGACCCTTATTTATACTAAATGTGTCTATTAAGAGAAGCATCTAGAGGAAGATCCTTCTAGAAGAGGAAGATTCTATTAGGTTTTCTTACATCCGTCTTATTCTATTTTATTGAAAGGCCTTATTAATATTGACCTTTATTACATCCGAATACATTGATCTACCTATGTGCGGGTTAGGAACTTAACATTTGTATCCATATTTATTTTATAATCTAGGTACATATCATCATTCTAATGATTCTTCTATTGAAACCTTTTCTTCAATTAATTTAGATTTGTTGGAGACTTTTCTGGATGATGATCATTTTCCTATTAATTTTAATTATGAATCTCTTGCTTATTCTTTTAATGATGTTGTTAATTAAAATCTTTTAAGTGATTTGAAATAGAAAGATGTATTATTTGATGAGTATTTTGATATTGATGGGATGGAATCACATTCATAACACAGTAGAATGCATATAGATGCAGACTTGGATCCAACAAATTCTCATGCTTTCACTTTATTTCCTTTGTCTAAGCACAAATTTGTTTATGAACATTCTGATGTGTTTGATTTTTATTCTCATAATTCATTTCAAGTTTCCAACAACACTCATTATAATATTCAATTGGAAGCTTGTTTTGATGAACTTTTGTTGAAACTCTTATCTAGTGGCAATTTCATTGAAAATAATCATTGGTCCACTCGTTGCCAAGTACTAATTTTAGGTTTAGTAAATTAGATTATTATGTACATATGAAAATTACTTTGGAGAGTCCCACTTCTTCTTCCCTCTCATATATATTTCAATATATTTCTTGGGGAAAAGTGAGTTCCTTTAAATTTTTGGAGGCTAAGGCATATTCTCTTGATCTTATTAATTCCTCTAAAACAAATCCTAATCAAATTCTTCATGGTAACTTTACAAATGCTCTCAATTGTACATATCATGATAGAATTGAGTTATGGTTAGAAGAGTCTTATATTAATAAGTTTCATGTAAATATATTTCTTTTATTGTGCTTATTAAGAATAAATGCACATAATAGGCTAAGATTTTATTTTAATAGTTTAGTAATAATTCAATTATTGCTTATGATTTCTTTTGTACATATGATTGCGGGAATTAAATAATTTGGTTGGCTCTACTAGAAATATGATTATACTTAGCCACAATTGTCCCTATAGAGTAGAATAGGAAAAGGATAATTTAGTTTGTTTTTCTAGATTAATTTAGTTGTTGAATAAGCAAGTGACAAGCTTTTAAGAAAGTTCACCTTAATTTTGGGAAAAATTGGATAATGGTAATACTTCTGAAAATTTTATTTTCTCAAGAATATCTTTCAAGTATTTAACAATATTCATGATATTATTTTACTAAATACTTGTTGATGGTTATGAAATCATTTACTTTTTCTTCTATAAACTTGATGCTTGCCTTAGTTTAGTTTCAATAAATGTTATGATCATCTAGGCATATGTAAACTTAGATAAAGATGCAACTTATTTATACTTTTTAACCTTGATCATGAGAAGAGGTAACTTCTTTAAAACATAAACTTTGGAGGATATTAAGATCTCTAAGGTAAACTTGTAGGACATTCTTCAAGGTAAAATTACATATGTTTATTTTCATCTTCTAGTAATTTTCTGTTTTTATTTTTTTTTAGTTTTATTTGATATTTTCTTATCTGTGTGATCTGAGTTTTGGTTTTGCAGGTTTTCATTGGTTTCATTGAAGCTTTGATTCTGCTAATATCTTATATTATAAATCTCTTGGGTTACTCTGTGTATTCTTTAGTTGAGTAAAACAATTATGATGATCGTTAAGTTGTAATCAAGTTACATAAAGGAAGTCTCTTACCTATATTTATCTTTTATTTAGCATCTTGCCCATTTTACTTACATGAAAAACTTGTTGAAAACAAATTATCAGTAAGCCTTATTCAATTAAATTTTTACATTGAAGCAAGATATTTATAAGGCAAAGGATAACTTGATGAGAAACTTTATCTTCCACTCATAACTGTGCTTTAGCTTAGGTTTTACTTTCTAATAAAATCTTGATTAATAACCTGCCATACAAGACAAAATTATCAAACTCTTAACATAAAATAAAGAACACATTTTTTAATAAAATATCTATTCTTTGTGTTAAGATCTTTTTTTATCTTATCCGGTTAGGTTCTTGATTATTGCATGGATTATTGTTTATGTTTAGCTAAATTTTTCTTGCTTTTGTTTTTCATTTGTTGATAACAATCATAGACATGTTGTGTACTTTATATATCTCTTATTTATTCATTCTTAATAAAAGAAGAATCATTATTGGATTGCATGAAAGACATAAAATTCATTATGTATATTATTCTATGATAACAAATCCTTTTGTGATTAATTCATCTTTTTCAAGCAAATTTACCTAGGAAAGTACTTTGAAATAAGGTCTTTTCTCTTTTACATAAATGAAATCAATACAATGGGAATAAAAAAAAATTAGACGAAAGGCCTAGTTTTATCCCATGAAGTGTAATATATCAAAGAAAATTTCAAATATCACCCCACTTCCTATTCACCATTGCAAAAATGTAATCTCAAATATATTTATCAAAAGGCAATTACTAAATTTCAATACATAGGAAGGTGTGGGGAAATGTATTCATGATAGAAAGGAAACTTCATTGGGGCTATGGACGCTTGCTAACAACGAAGTGATGTCGGGTAAAATAAAGATGAGTTGAACTAATTGCGTTTACTCATGGTAAGTAAAATTTTCTTAATAGTCAAATCAAAAGCTTATCTCGCATTTATTTTTAAATTAAAATTAATTTAATCTCTTTCCCTCTGCAAAGACCAAGTGGATAAGTATAAGTACGACTGTACATTTTCTTATCTTTTAAATTAGTCATAAAGAATTTATCATTGATATTTCAAAATGGATAAATTTTCTTATTCCTATGATCTAATCTTCTTTATCTTATCTTTTTATGAGCGAAGATAATTGGTTCTCCGAGCATGTCACCAATTGTTTTGGCAAACAACTCCCATATTTTCTTTTTGAATAATATAAAATTAGGGGCCCTTTTGATTTTAATAAGCATTTTTCTCTTATCTTTGTTTTAGTTTCATTGGTTTTATTACTTTAACTATAACCATGTAAATATTTTGTCATTTAGGTGATTAGATTGGTTTCCACTAGACATTATTATACCGCAACAACTTGTTACATTGATTCAAAACATGATTATGAGGAATATTTTTATGTCATTCGGTAATTAACATATGATTCTAAAATATGGTTTCGCTACATGAAATCTAGTCTTCTTCTTAGTCACAATTATTATCAAGATTTTTAAGCTTAGGTGTTTGAACTTTATTTTGAGTAAAATGGACTTTCTATATTTAATATACCTCGTGTCCATTCTTTCTCTTGGAAATATAAGCATATTAGTCATATTATCTAAGGATACCTTAAAGATTAGATTTTCACTATGAGTCAAAGTTGTGATTTCAACTGGTTGATTAAATTTTGTTGACAATTGAGTGATTATTGAATCTTATGGAGTTAATTTCCTCAATTTGCAAAATATCTCCAATCCCAAAACATAATACCCAGTTTGATTTTCATTTATGTTTATTTAAAAGGTGTGGTATCATTTTTATTTGATTATGCTAGTTGTTTTTTCTTAACTAAGAATTGAAGATTATGTAGCTACTCTTTTAATAAATATTAGTTATTAATTTAATTTGTTTTTTTAAAAGTGCTTATTAAAGAGATGCAACTGGACTATATTTTCCAAAAATGACAAAATAATCCATTAAGTTGGAATTCTTCATCTCCATAGGATGTAGTGCATGGGAAAGATAAAGATTGAAAATTCTCGTCGGTTCACAGGAGACAAACTTCCCTCTTGATTTTCGATCAAATTGTGAGGAATATTGCAAAACAGATGAAAACCCACTTGCAAAATAGGCTGATTTACCTCTTTAAAGGACTATTTCCTAAAAAATGGAAGGATATGAGAGATATTCCCTATTTTTCAAAACAAATTTTCTTAGAAATCATGTAGTGGCTAGTTTCTAATTTTTTCATCAATCTGTATGGTTGCACTTAGCATAGAAAAAATTAGGCACATGGTTTTGGATCTAGGAGGATCATTGTGTTAGTAACATTTGTGGTATCGGGATTTTAGAAGGTAAGAGGGACGAGACCTTTCGAGTCTCGAAATATCGATGGGATCCTAGCCATTGAACTTGGCGGGACACGCGTCAGACATCAGAAGGAGAGTCGGGATTTCAGTTCATCGGAGGATCGGAGTTTCTGGAGGCAGGGAGTTCTTATATGAGTGAATCGCAATACGCGATTTCCCGACTGAATCAGAGCCGTCTGTCAGCTGAGGCACGTGGCGAGAGATCCTGCAGACTCGGGGATCGGGGAATTGAAAGTTCCGCGCACATGGCAGTAGGAATCATGATATCCCGATACGCGATTTTATGAAGGAGCTAAGAGCCGTGGTGGGGGATAGGTGTCAGAAGGTCAATCCTTGTAGGAAGAGAGTGCCAAGGCATCGACATATCGTGAACTCGGAGGTTCGTGGGTTAGAGATGCAAAGATTTGCGTCCAGAGTTGCGAGATCGAGAGAAGCGATATCTCGGTAATCGTCGGATCAGCGTGTGGAGACTGCAAGAGAAAATGGAGTACAGGTGGCAGGATTTGCACCAAGGAGCGAACCATCGACAAGTCAGAGGCCATGAGCCATCAGGTTTCGGGGAATTGCAAGTTTCATGCACACAAACATCGTGTTGTCAAGAACGCTGAAAACCCGATGGAAAGTTGGACCGCGGTCACACAGGGACAGGTCATATGGACTATGGTCTAGCCGGTAGGGGCTAGCTCCCAGGAGGAGGAGCTCATCGCACATCTGGATATCAGGGATCCCAGAGGCAAGGAACTCGCACACTTCAAACTCGTGAATCCTGAATCCCCGAAAGCCCGAAACCTCATCACACGCTTCCTTGCTGCCACGTCCATCCCCGTGTCATGCCAACTCATATTCTCTTCCCGACCCCTGTGTCTTTTCCACCCGGATCGTACACTTCAAATCTCGTGAATCCTTCCACGTACATTTTCCCTATCACTTTCCCTCCGCCCATCCGTCCACATGGCCTCTCCTCATCTCATATCTGCATCGAGCGTGTCCAGTTACCCCTGCCTGGTCACCATCTGTCCACCATTTTGTGTCAAGTCTCCCAGTCATCACGAAGGCCTCCATGTCCTGTTGATACAGAGTCGATCAGGTCTTTCCCGATCTTAGTGAGGCATTTATTGCAGTAGTTAATGGTGGTTGAACATCGTTTCCTCCATAAATGGAAAGCCTAGAAATGACTGTAAGCTTGTCAATTCATTCACAGGTCCTTTGGAACGCGATTGCGTCTGACTGAAGTTCATGAACATCCGGAGACTGCATGCGCAGTAAATGAGAAGACGTAATGTCTTCAATGTGATGTCTCGATTTAGCTTCCAGTGTTTTTGTTCCAAGTATATGAAGGCATTTCTGCCATTTTTTTAGGGTATCGATGGTTGAGCAGAGATCCCTGGTTGTAAAGTTTTAACGAAGCATTGTTGTTCTGGATACATATGAACTTTGGAGACTTCTTGCCTTATGAATGCCAGTTTATTTCATGTCTTTGTTTACACTATGTTAGAGCAACTCGGAATCGGAGGATCCAGTCGAGCTGTGGCTATTATAGGATGATGTTGTAATGGATCACTGTAATAGTTACGGAGCCTCTAGTTAGTTCCTGTGACTTCTTTGACATCGAATGACTTGGAATTGGAGGATCCAGTCAAGTCTTCTTTCATTTTCTTGAAGTCTTGAACCCAGGAGGATCTTGCGTCAGATTTTTTCCCCTACAAACCGTTGCAAGCCTGTTGCTCATAGTTGTTTGTTCATCTTCTCCTAAGTCTTCCACCTGCTTATCTTTAATCAACCCACTGGCTGAAGTTAGGATTCTAGACCTCCTCTATTCTTTATGTGCCAGACTCAGTCCCTAAGTTAGAGCGATACCTCCTAGAGCCATTATCTCCATTTGATCACCCTTTATAAACAAATCATGACATAAAACTGATGGGCATTGGGCTCTGCTCCTGCAAGCAATCCAGGAGTGACTTCTAATGCTAACACATTGTAATGTATAAATATCATATTTTGAGAGCCTAATAGAGGATTCTCATTTATGCAAGAGAGACTCTTTGCACTATTGTAAATGGAATTTGTCTTATAGGAATAGATTGAAGTTCGGATCTAAATCTTAGGGATTTTCTTTCTGATATTAAAATATCTTTTGTAGAAGCATATTTCATACTACTATGGATTTTATCTTTGTTAGCATAGCTTGATGTCTTGGAAGGACTATCGGGGAATCATTTTGTAAATGAATATCACAAATTACAAAGGTTCTATGATTTTATTTCATCATATATTGTTATTTGTTTGAATATAATCTTGTTTTTTTGTTTTGAAAGATTTAGACCAGTGATTACATGTAATGGAAATTTATATACGACTCTTTGTTTATTTGATCATCTATCTGATCTTATAGTTTCTTAGATATATCATTTATATTTTGATTTGCTAATGCATTTTAATCAATTTCTGAGTAACTATTTACTCATAAATTTATCATTATAAATTGATTTAATAGTCATTTAAGCTTGTGAACTATTTTGATGCTATGGTGACTTATATTGTCACTTTTATGTCTTATAAATTCTCTAAACACAACATGAATAAAGCTAAACAATATCAATTATTGGGACTACTCCTGTAATATGATATTTATTTTTAAATCTCTTGTTTAATACTCATTTTACAATTCCATTTGGATTTGGTATCTATGAGCTATTTCTTATGTGTCAAGTTAATATAGTTTTATTTATATTTTGCGTTTAGCTTAATTTTCATTTAGATTCATTACATTTTTGAAAAGTCTCTTTTCGTAGGAGAAACTTTGCATGTGGCTTGGTTGAGCCCTCAGTTCAACTGACTCATTTAGTTTAGGTTAGATTAGACTAGATTAGATTAACATTTATTTTAGGTTAGTTTTAGGTAAGGGTAGATGGATCCATTTTAACTAGTCAAAATCACCATGCCAAACAGATAAGGGCCAAATTGGGGCCCTGACCAGGTGATCTCCCTAACGTTGAACATGGTAAATTATGACCATCAACAAGTTTGTATGTCATATGATTTGTGACAGAGGAAGGTGTTGTTCAGTTGGAGAAATTGAATAGGGAAAGCATGGAAGGATTGGTCAACAATAGTCGGTTGAAACTGTATAGGGATAGATGTCCTTCCTCGCACTAGCTTGACTGCGTAGTATGTGTACCATGTTATCTGTAATATACTATATTATAGAAATAAAAAGAAAAGAAAAAGAAATAAAAAAGATTGAGGCAAGCCACACTAAAAATCTAAAGATATATGAGACTTGAAGTTCTGAATCGGGCATTGTTCAAAGATTCAAATTAGCAGAAAAAGAGATGAACAAGAAAATGGCAGGGAAAGGAAGGAGAATTGAACTATGTGAAAACAGGAGAATTGAAGAACTAGGATAAGGACTTGCGCAGAGGATGGGTAAAGCATTAAAGAGAAAACATAATGGTGAGATGGCGGGAACACGTAGTCATAAATGAAAAGTGACGACAATATTTTGGCAGGCTAGAAAATATAGACCACGATCCATCATAATATACCAACTTAATGAAAAATATGGAAAGAATTGAATGTGACCACAATCGGATGGGACTGAGAATTGGGGCGTGAAGAGAAAGATAATAGCTTGAAACTGCTTATAAAAGAAGACAAGGGGCGATGGGAAAGGGTTATTTTTGCATAGACATTCGAAGAGAACAAAGAGATAGAGAATAGACAATTGAGTTACATACAGACCCGAACTATAAAGAGCTATAATGCCACCAAAATTAGGACCATCCACATCACAGACTAAGAAATTGTATAGTAAGAAAACATCAGTGTCA
The DNA here is from genome assembly GCA_009831015.1 of Picea engelmannii. Lineage (NCBI taxonomy): Eukaryota > Viridiplantae > Streptophyta > Pinopsida > Pinales > Pinaceae > Picea > Picea engelmannii. Next base: position 626,079 of record ML779570.1, read on the forward strand.
ATGTAGGAAGAAATCGAGAGAAAAGAGACATCATATCCAGTCAACTTTCCTAGGGCTTATTTGTCACCCAGGAAGCCAAAAACAAAGCAAGTGAGACTACCCAAGGAGCCGAAGTATGACCTAGTTACACCAGTGATTTCACCTGGGGTCACTGTTGAGGGATATATGTTGGGAGTTGTAGGAAGCCTTAATTTTTTAGACCATGACCTTGCGGATCTAAATAAGTTTCCAGAGTTAGTGCCACATAATTTCTTATGCATATCAATCAGCTCAAACTCACTCATATTCACAATCAAGCCACAAGAGTGGGAAATACTATTGCATTGAACATGCATATTGAACTTGTTCGAGATCCCACATTTTGGAAAAAGTGCAGAAATCAACATTTGCGTCAAGTGATTACTGAGTTGCATGGATGGAAATTTCTTATGGTTGGACAAGTCGGTGTCAATTGACATAAAACTTATTGCATGAATTATAGGATTCTCTTTAGAAATTGTCGGAAGAACCACAATGTTTTTGATAGCTTGTTGATGTTTCAGATCCACAACAAGATCCATCTTCAAGACAAAAAAACCTAAGGAAAAATAAGAGAGGAACCCTAATAAATAATGATGAGGAGTGTGGGAAACCTAAAGTCGGCTATGTGAAACCCTAGGTTTGAAAAGATTTCTAAAATAGGTATTTAATAGAGATTTTGTTAATTAATAAATTAAGTGGTTTAATTTAATAATCCAGATGGTGTTAATATTATTATTAATTTTTTTATGCTAAATATAGGTTAAATTAGGGTTAATTTATTGAGGTAGTATTAATATTGTTATTGTTATATTAGTGGTAGAAAATTATATGTTGGTATTAATTAGGTTTGTTTTGGAAATGATTTAATTTTAATTATCCAATTGATGTTAGAAATTATTAAAGTATTATGCTGGTTAAGGTTAAGTTAGGTTTAATTTGTAAAAATGGTAATAATAATATTATTATTAATGTATGTCATAAGGATTTTAATAAGGTATGTTCATATAAATTAGTGTTAATTTGTGAAATGGTAATAATACTATTATTATTTATGTTTATGCTAATTTATAGGTTAAAATTACGGCTATTTTTTTTTTATATATAAAAAGTAGTATTAATATTAGTATTGATGTATTAGTGGTAACAAAATATATGTTGGTATTAATTAGTCTCGTAATTTTAATTTAAATATCCAAATGATATTAATTTATTAAAGTATTATGCCTGTTTTTTGGGTTAGTTTGTAAGATGGTAATAATAATGTTATTATTAATGTATATCATAAGGATTATAATAAGGTATGTTGGTATAAATTAGGTTGGTTTAGGTTATTAGTTTGGAATTTTATTTTTTTTCGACAGTGTAGGGGAGAAGAAAGAAAAAGTCAAATGTCAATTCAAGTGAAACCTAAAGGTGTGCTAAGTGCAACCCTACGATTCAATAAGTTTTTATGATAGTTAGGTTGGTTTTAATAATCAAGTTATGTTAAGGTTTGGAAAAAGTAAAGGTGTAAGTTATAGAGTCTTGAGGATAAGGCTAATAATGTTTTCTTTCCCGAATGATTGGGATCCAACTTTCACTAATCTCTAGGCCATTGTCTCTATCTAGGTTATTGGGATTTTTGATGATTTCGATTGCTTCTCTAATTCATCTTTTAAGGAGATGTTCTTCTTTAGCTAAGATTTTGGTGTCTTCTAGGCGTATATGATGCTTAGTTGTGAGAGAGTGTTCGACTAGTGTCGAGGTGCGATTTCATTCATTCTTGATGTCAGGACTATGCTCTTTAATCCCGGTGTTAAAAGAGCGTCATGTTTCTCCAATGTAGCATTTGCCACAAGAACATTCTATTCTGTATACTCCTTTGGAATTATGTTGGTCAAGCTTGTCCTTAACAGATCTCATTTTCTGTTTTATGGTATTAAGTGGCCTGAATGAGGTCTTAATCTCCTTCTTGTTTAGGATTTTTGTGATTTTATCAGTGACTCCTTGGATGTAAGGGAGGTAGGCAGTGAGGCTTGGGGTTTGGTTGTTTCTCTGTTGAGGTTTGTTATTTTCTTTTTCTTTTTCTAGGGCTTTCTTTATTGCGTTCTTAATCTCTTTTTCTTTGTAACCTATGTTTTTGAAGACTTTGTGGAGGTGATTTTTCTCTTGTTCTAGGTGTTCTTTATCTAAAATCCTTATGGCTCTTATGGATAAGGTGTTAAGAATTCCTAATTTTTGGTTGGGGTGATTATCGTCAGTAGGGGAAGACCCACTACCTATTTTCATGGATAAGACTTACGAGAAACCATTGGTATAAAGGATGAAAGAAAAATATGACACGCATATAGGAGCACATAGATTGGACATAGCAAGAATCAATGATGATTTTGTTAGGTTTGCAACATAGGTGTTGGCTTGCAATTTACTCAGGAAGTGTCACAGATATCAAGTGCTACAAGGAGTAATAGTAGCAATAGAGAAGTGCATGGGAGGAGTGCATATGAATTGGGAAACATTTTTGGTGAACCAGTTATTAACCAACTGCAAGGAAGCATGAGACAAATGATCAGAATTCCATTATTCTTGGTTATTTATTCTAATTGCATTAGTTTCTTGGAGGGAGCCGAAAGAAAACTAATTTCTAGAAGGTATGAAACAACCATTCCTGGAAGCAGTATATGTTTCTTTGTGGCATACCGCACAAAAGAACATACAAATGGATAACAACATCACCTTCTACATCTATCAGGAGAAAATATAACAATGCATTGAGGACACATCGCACATTCTACCTCTGATAATTGAAGCATGCAAATAAATTGTTTCATTCAAATCAGGTCCACACAACATGTATGTTCAAGAAAAGAGGGATCCATATCAACAATGGTTTTCGACTAGCTACAGACTGACAGAACATGATCTCAATTAAATTTTCAATGACTGGGAAGCACATTGGAAAACCTTAGTGACAAAAACAATGTCGAATGAGACATAAAAACTAGAGAAGAATCAAGAAGAATAACATGAACATGAAGAGAAAGGGAATGGTGCAGGAGACACTGAAATAGAATTTCACATTGGAGAGAAGAGAAAGGAGCACCCTAAGGAGTGATCAACGCATAAACATAAGAAACAGAAAGCCTCAAAGGAAGTGGCTATCCAAGACTTAATTGAGGATGACTTGGAGAATATTGGGGATCATTTCAGAGAAGTAAATGAAGAATCATTTCTACAAGCTATGCATAAATAGGAATAAATGCAGATGAATGTGCAAGCACAAATAGCTACATTGCACCAGAGTTTTTGATCAACCAAGATAGCACTGGCCCGAACAATAAAAGAAGAGGATCTAGATTATTTTTGACACGAAAAGAGAGTGGAGATATAATAAAAAAATGTATAGAGATATCTCAGATATTCAATAATATAACATAAATGTATCAGAGTTGCAACCATACAAACAAAGATATAGTAATACACAATTTTCTATTAATGAGCGAAAAGCTACAAAGACTGTAAAATACAGAGTGAAAGACTCGCTAGAATGGTGGAAGCTTATCTCTGAGAAGAGATGCGACGACTACTCACATCTGTAATTTTATGATTTTACAATGAGGATCCAAATTCATTTTTATATAAATAAAATCCGAAACCCTAACCCCGAAAGATGAAAAACCAATAGTTTTGTGGACCTCGTTTTGGGTAGTTTGGTGTATCAACTTCCCAGGGGCGTAACTTTGGCATACGATCTCCATTTGGGGCACACTATAGCTCGTTGGAAAGGTATCATCGAGGAGATTAATTTTGGGTGCTCAATCATGCCTTTGGCTATCATTGAGAAGCTTGATCCTAAAAAACCTTCATTTAGGCCCTCAAAATGGCCCCGGAAGTTAAAACTGCTAAAATAGTAAATTGCCAGAAAATTGTTTGGAGTGAGTTTGAAAAGGTGGGTGGCCATCGCTATCCACATGGATCAATCCTCCTTCCTTAGGAATCAATGGTCTCCATTTCGTTGAGTTCCCGGGGGAGAGGGAAAAGAGTTTGTTGAATCTGCATCTTGATGAGTTGCTTGCCTTGTTGGAGAAGTTACGTTGCTTAGCTTGTTGACGGTTGTCACGAACATGTGGCTAGAAGGGTTGGACCCTTTTAACTAGTTTGGATATATGATATGACTATGTGCAGAACGAATATTTACACTTTGATGCAATCTTATCGACCTACTTATGTTGGATAGAAGGTGCTTGGGTCGAGGTTGTAGTGGTTGCAGTATCCTTTTGTTCACCTTTTGAACAGATTGTGAAGAAGATTAATTTTGTAGTATGAGATACTACCTTGCAGCACTATTTAGGTGGAACAATGGTTGGAACTAACTCTGGTATTCTGTAAAGATGACCCCCCAAGGAAACATTGACACTGCGGGGTCGAGACTCATAAATAGCATGGCGCTTCCACATATATGGTTGGCCCAAGAGAACATCACAGAAATCTAGTGGGGAAACATCACATAATACCTAATCCTTGAAGGGCTCAATGTCATATGAAAATCGACACTATTGTCTGACACAGAGATCTCGTCCCTGGAGAAGCCACCCAATGTTATATGGTTGCGAGTGTGGTGTTTTCGACAATCCCAACTATTTGACGACCTTTGCTGAGATGAGGTTCTTTTGTCTTCCGCTATCATTAATAAAATGCAATGGGTTCCCCTTTACCCACATCTATGAATGAAAAAGGAAATCCTCCTCTTCACGATCTTTTGGTTCTTATGGTTGAAATTTTGCAGTCGCGCCAATAACAGTGGGGTCTGCGCCAGTGCTGTGTCTTTTAACAGTATTTTCAGAATCAGATTCTGAATTAGGGTTCGGCTCATTTTCTTTGATCTCAGCCACCAATGACTATTTTGAGTGACATTCCTCGGTGTTGTGCCAGGGTATTTTGTGGAAATCAGACCATTTTCCATTGTCCTTCTTTGTCTTCCCGCGACCCTTTTTTTCATGTGGTTTGGGCTAGTTTTCGGGAGACTCTTTGTTAGGGTCGTCTTTATCATACTTTGGTTATTGCAACTTTGTAGACCCAAACTCCTTTTTGTTCTGGTGCTTAAATTTCTACTTGATTTTAACAACATATCGATAAGCAACACCAAGTGATGAGATGTCCATAAAATCCATTCAGTTTGGATGTATATGTGTAGATCCCCATGGTATTTCAAAACCAAATGTCGTTCAGAGTCTTTGATACCCAACTTGGTGTGCAAGGTATGGAAGGTATTGGTGATCTCCGAAACCGCTTGGTCCCTGTGACATCCCAAAAAATAAAGTATTTTTGAAATTTAAAATGTGTTGGAAAACTATTCTGTTTTTAGTAAATTCGAATTTGGAAAAAAAATTCCATTTAGGGAAATTTCAAATTTCGAATTTGATAATTGTAATTAATTATTATGACTGTTGGACAGAAATATGATTTGACCCAACTAACTATTTGACTATGACACTTGTATGAAAACATAATATTTTATATTGATTGCAGGAGGACAAATGGAACAACCATGTTAAAATCATTTAACCATGACTCCATGAGTGGGGAACATGCTGGAACTACCTTTGGGCTGATTGTTACAAGTGGAAAATCAGAGATTTGGCCATTGGAAGCCCCTGAAAATCAGGGATTTAGAAAGTTGTGAAAATTCCCAAGGGGGAAAGAAAGACCTAGGAAATAATGGATTGTTTTGTTAAATAACATATGCGAGGAGGCAGGATGCTGCCAAGTATGCTGGAAAAAAAGAGGCTATGTTTTTTCTTTCTGTTATGAACACTATTGATCGAGTGTGAGGAAAGAGGAATCTACTGAAAAATGAAGGACATTGTTGAGGAGGAGTTTCCAAGTTAGCCCTCATGGACTCATGGTCAGGGTATGGAGTGCACCGGGCAAGTAATTTCATTGTCCGGTTCTACGGTTGGGAGAAATGTGGTTGTTCCCGTTGTATTCCAGCGAATTGTTTCAGATATGTAAACTCTCCTCTCTATTTGAATGATTATATCTAATTGTTGTAATGCATCTATTTAAATGATTGCATATCTGATGTAATGAAATTGTTGTATCTAAATTGAATTAATTCTATCACTGTAGAGTGAATTAGTTACAGATGTAGCGTAATCCTTAAAGTATGTATGGATACAATAAACCTGGGTAAAATTGTTTGATTATATGAATATCTGAAGTCTAGTTCTCCTACAAAATAGTTGGGTAAATCTTTTTCTGAAAATCAGTTTCCTGAGTAGCCCTTTATGACTGGATTAATGTCAGTATGAAAGTTAGAAGCTATTGGATTTTTCATTTTAGGAAAATCGAATGTATGAATGTGTGTAAAGTCTGGAAGTAACCCGTTTTCCTATAATTGGATTTCTGTTAGAACAAAAGTACTTCATGTATATCGAAATTTATGGTTTAAACCATCTAGGCATGAACAGGTTGAAAACCAGTTTTTATGTATATATATAAAGTAAGTATATTTCTGCAATTACCTAACTTAGAATCAGAAATTTAATCGAAACACTATCTAACACTTAGCATGGTTATAAGCCTTTACAAGCCAATATATTTCCATGTCATATCTATATCACATATATAACAATATCTATCTAAATTACTATTAGCAGGCATGATAATGAAATCCAGAACATAATGTCTACATAAGAAAATATATTTACATATGAACATATTGATAGGGATTTGTTCCTGTGCTATGAGTATGATGAATTCTCGACAGACATGCAACCATAGTTATAAAGAAAATGCATGGGAGTTGGAATACCCTAACTAACACAACAAGTGATACACTTCATTCAACATGTATCGAAATAGTGGACTAATGGATTTCATTAACCCCTTTATTAAAACAAAATAGGCCAATGGTGTGAGTAGCGCCAAGTTACCTAAATAACAAGTACAGTATATGAAAATCGAAAGACAGTCACATTGACACGGATCATCATTTCGAGTAAGATTCGGCTAGAATTGTCTTTCTTTAATTAAAGGAAAAGAGTGCATTACATAGTTTTCTAGAGCTGAATTCAATACAGACTCAACACTAAGCAACAGATGGCGTTATACAATTAATAAAAAGAACTAAAAAAAAAAAAACGACCCCAAGGGTTTACTCCAACAAATTCTACAACGGACAAGAACTATGCATAACAAAGCTATTCAAATCACAATCACCTCCAATGATGCTAGAATATGTATAATTGGCCTAAGGGGTGAGGGTTCGGAACCCTAATACCTTTTTCATAGGAGACGGTGGTGGGTATCCAAGGCTTGTACAGATGGAGTCCCTGCAAGAAAACGAAGCCTGTAAATATTAGTCTCTGTTAGAAACTTAGGTAACAAAAGAAAAGTAATTGTAATAAGACGAGGAAATTTAAACCAATAATTGTCTTCCCATAAAAATACATATCTTAGGATGCATGGTTCGAATCCTTTCCCCATCGTCATTTTCTATTTAGAAGTTCGAGCCGAGGAAGAAAGATGTGGTACAATATTTGATGGGTCCTCGCAAGAACAAGTCCCATCATTAGTGGCGGTAACACGTTTTTACAAACCCATTTCTTAAGATTTAATCAATAGCGAAAACCCTTAGCTTGTAAACTATACAAAGTTACCACAAGAGGAATGTCGAAATAGTAACACAAACTTTTTTCATACATAATATAAATATGATTAAAAGTTAGTTGAAATCAATCCTGAACCAAACTGTAACAAGTAAGTAAAATTCAATAGTAAGATGAGTATTATTGCGCTATGATATTCAGATTGACAGAAATAAATCACCACCCGCCAAGGTGACAAGGGTTCATTCCAAGACCCGAAATATCATGTCGTAGGATTCCTTATAAATTGATTGAGGTATCACGAAGACAGAAGCGGGAAAATCAAATAACAATAGTAAAGGCCAACCGAGAATCTGATAGATTTACAGAGTATATAAATAGACAGAATATAAAATACTACCCTACCAACAGAAAGATTCCCCATCGATGAACTATTCACAGGGCCAACATATTTCGGTGAGATTCTTTAAGGAATACGAAAATAGTAATAACGAAGAATGAAGCGACAGATATACCAAGTCTTAGGTATTTCTCAGTGAGATGCATGGTAAGAACTATATCCTCCCTCTGTTAAATGAAGTCTTACTTGAGGGGTACCATATGCTATCTAGTGACCCTAACTCTAAAAGACCTGATAACTACTATAGAGAACTCTCAAACGTTTAATCAAAGGAAGAACACAACAGGAATAAAAGACACGATGGTAACTAATAGAACGATAACATACTTAAAAATTCTTTATGAAATTTCACCTCCATACTGTTATCTATCTCGAGATTATGTTAAGGAAGAATTCACCAGTGTTTTCATACCGCACCATGAACTACACTATGGAAATGACCACCATCCCTCCCAGTCTTCGCTTCAAAAAAAAAACTGTGGTATGCAGGACCTCTTCAAAAAAAACTCAGGAATGAGAAACTATGAACTTACTCCAACCCTAATCGATGCATTGATGCCTCATAGTAAATGAAGGGAGTGAGGAGGACAGCTAGCCATGTGACAATGGCAGGGTGAGTGTGACACTTCGGGTATGGAGCCCAATAAACATAAAGGAATTTCGCAGGACGACCATTAGTATAGTACAGAGATTTAACTACTATGACAAAAAAAAACCCTCTTCCACTTAAGAGAATATCGATTGGACACCGTCACGGCTCAGGTTAACATTTTAGCCCCCTCTGTGTTAGTCTGGAATAACAGTTAGATCCTAGTTGTTAGAATTTCATTGGCATTTGGGTCTAGTAATGTCATTACCTTTTCAACCCCGTTTTCAAGAACCAGAACATAACCGAGACTTGGTAGTTAAGTTAATTGCCTGGTGTAAAGGAAAATAAAACCGACTCCATGTCCATTATCGATGAGAACTAGTTAAAGTTTCTAAGATAACGCCTTTAAGTGAAACTGCGCGCGAGCGTGGAGCTATGTGTTAAATTAAAATGAGTTGTAACATGTATTATAAAACTACCCTTGCATGTGTGACCTATGTGCATTTGGGTAAAGATTAAAGGTGGAATGGGACATGCTAAATACCTTGAGGATTTCCCTTATAACCTTTCTTCTCATGATATAGATAGGATATCTAGTGGCAAGAGGAAGTCTAGGGGTTTATAACAAGGTTTTGTTTTATACAATTAGCAAGGTTTTCTTACAAAATTTTCTTAATCAAGTCGAAAACGGAGTCACATAACTAGGAGTTTCTCCTTCTTCTCACAAGAAACTTATCAACAACAACAAAAAAAAATTGTGACAAAATGGGGTTCATTTCAGATGGTATCAGAGAAAAAGGTTACAACACTGGACCTGAACAGGGCCACATTTGTTTCCTAGCACATATTTCGATCTATGCAAAACTAATAAACTTTTTTGTTACAAACATAAAACATTTTTGTTTTGAGTGAATTATGGAAACTCAGGATGATGCAGAAATCAGGATGGAAGGAAATCCACAGCAAAGACCTCCTGGAGATCCAGGAAAACTCACTCACGGAGGTGTTGGAAACAATGAGGAATCTTATTATTGAACTGCAAGTTTTCAAAGCCGACAATGAAAAACTGAAGAAAGCTCAGCAGGAACAACAAGAAACAAACAAAGTCCTGTTGCGTAGTATAGTGACCAAGAAAATCCCAAAGGATGATAATAACAACGAAGAAGTCAGCAAGAGATCTTCCAAGAACTCGGGACCAGAAACAGAAAAAGGAGACAATTCGTCTGAAGGAACACCTTCAGCTGAATATAGAACTAAAACGGACAGAAAAAGAAAACAAGTAGACCACCTTGAAGGAGAATTTAAAAAGATTAAACTAGCTACCTTTGATGGAGAATCCAAGACAGGAGAAGAAGATGAGGCATGGTTGTTGGACATCAAAAAATAATTCCAGATCTATAACTATTCCAAATATATGAAGGTGAGAATGGCCATCTACAATCTGAAAGGGAAGGCCAACATTTGGTGGCAAGACCTGAAATTGGCCAAGGGCCTAAAGGAGAAACAGTTGGAATGGTCTGACTTTAAGAAGTATTTCAAGAAACAATACCTTTCTAAAAGATATTATGAAAGGAAGATGAAAGAATTTTACGAGTTACAACTTGGACAAATGACGATGGAGGACCTTATAAATAAATTTTTGTAACTACTAAGGTTTGTACCGTATATTCGGGAGGATAAGGCAAAAATCCAACGATTCTTAAGTTGTTTACCACAATCCTACAGGGACAAAATTGAGTTTGACAACCCCAAATCCTTGAGTGAAGTATTCAGGAAAGCACGAATGTGCCATGACTAGTATAATTAGCGGGTAGAGTTTCCCAAAGCCTAGAAGGATAAGAAACAAGATCAAATGAACCAGCGAAAGAAGGGATACCAGCCAACTCCTTATCGGAATGCAACAAAAAATTTTACGAGAAAGGATTTTCACTCCAATCATCTGAATACACAAGGCAACGGTAAATCGGTAAACCTGGGAACGAAGAATTTTGGTGACATCTCTCGCTAGCCATTAAAGTGTTGGGAATGTGGAGAGCCTCATCTAAGGAAGAACTGTCCACATTTGATTTCAACAAACAGAACTGTTGTTCATAATTTACAGGAAGCCTCGATAGTGGGAGATGTGGGTAGAAACCTATAAATGTAGCCATTGATGGCCGTCAATCTGACCACCAGTCCTCGGTGGTAGAAATCGAAGGTAAAATCAATAACACTTGAATTTCTATTTGAATTGACCCTGGAGCTATGTTAAGTTATATTACTCCTGATGTGGTAGAGTCAAATAAACTTAATAAATTTAAGCACGCAAAATCGTGGCTTGTACAACTAGAAAAATGTACTAAAAGGAAAGTAGTTGACTTTGTTTCTGATTTTGAGTTCATCTTAGATGGTCAAAATATAAGAAAAAATCTGAACATCCTACCACTAGGATATTACAATATGATTATCGGGATGGATTTGTTGGAACAACACAAAGAGGTACTAGATTTTTATACAAAGATAATTATCTATAAAGATGAGTTTGGCATTGCTAGAACAACCCAAGGTATACCAAAACCTGTATCAGTCAGACAAGTCTCAGCGATGCAACTCAAGAAATATATGAGAAAGGGATGTCAAGTTTATGCCATCCAAATAACAAATTTGTTAGAAAAAGAGGATAAGCCAAAGTTATAAGACTTTGTTGTCCTACATGAATTCAGAGACATGTTTGTGGATGAGATACCGTAATTACCTCCTAGAATGGAAATAGACTTCTCCGTAGACCTACTACCTGGTTCAACCCCTATCTCAAAAGCACCTTACCGAATGAGTCTACCAGAAATGACAGAATTAAAAATACAATTACAGGAATTATTCGACAAAGAGTATATCAGACCGAGTGTTTCACCATGGGGGGCACCAGTCCTCTTTGTGAAAAAGAAAGATGGTACTCTAAGACTATGTATCGATTATAGACAATTGAACAAAATGACCATTAAGAACAAATACCCCTTAATAAGGATAAATGATATGTTCGATCAAGTAGGTGGGCCAAGATCTTTTCAAAGTTGGATTTACGATCTAATTATCATCAAGTTAAGATAAAATATGAGTACATAAGAAAAAAATCTTTTCGAACAATATATGGACACTACGAATTCATAGTCATACCTTTTGGACTTACTAACACACCAGCCACATTTATGTGCCTGATGAATAGTATTTTCAGTCAGTACTTAGACAAGTTCGTGGTAGTATTTATCGACGACATTCTGGTCTATTCAAAAACAGAGGAAGAACATGATGAACACTTAAGTATAGTTCTACAAACGTTGAGGAAACACAAAATGTACACCAAATTTGACAAGTGTGACTTTTATCAAAAATAAATACAATATCTAGGACATGTAATTTCAGCAGAAGGCATTGTCGTAGACCCGGAGAAGATAAAAGCCATTATGGAATGGCTGGTATCTAAGGATGTAGTGGATATCTAGTCATTCATATGAATCACTGGATATTACCGCAGATTTATAGAAGGGTTTTCCAAGATAGCCTATCATATCATGTCATTACAAAAGAAAGGGACCAAGTTTAACTGGTCAGAGAAGTGTCAAGACGGTTTTAAAAAGCTAAAGGAATTATTGACAACTAAACCCATATTGAAGGTAGCAGACCCAGATAAAGACTTCACTGTATGTGTTGATGCAAGTAAAGAAGGACTAGGTGGTGTCCTAACTCAGGAAGGACATGTTATTTGTTATGAGTCATGGAAATTAAAAGAACACGAACGAAATTATGTCACTCATGACTTAGAATTGGTAGCGGTAATACACGCCTTAAAAATGTGGTGACACTACATAATGGGCATAAAATTTCTACTATTGATGGATAATAGCGGGGTGAAATATCTGTTTAGCCAACCAGATCTTAATGCAAGACAAGTAATATGGTTAGACTTCTTGAGCGAATTCGACTTCGAGGTCATGCATATCAAGGGTAAGGAAAATAAAGTAGCAAAATCTTTAAGTAACAGAGTCCATGGGTTATTTGAAATAAATATCAGTAAGGAAGAAAGTGATCTAGAACAAAGAATAAGGACGGTTGGTATTAACGATGGAAATTACACTAAGATAATGACATAATTACCAAATAGTACCACAAACTTAGATAAACTAGATCTAAGCATCGACAAGAAGGGACTATTACAATTTAAAAAAAGACTTTATATACCAGATTCAACAGAGTTAAAATTAACAGTTTTGGACGAAGTCCATAAGAAACCATATTCTGGCCATCCAGGTTACCAGAAAACAATAACATCACTTAGAAAACTATTTTACTGGCCTAATATGAAGGGGGCAACAACAGATTACTTGGCTAGATGTCAAGATTGCCAGTAGGTTAAGGCCAAGCACCAGCATCTAGCCGGTCTATTACAACCATTACCAGTACCAGAATGGAAATGGGAGACCATATCGCTGGACTTTATAATAGGTTTGCCTAAAACTCAGAAACAGAATGATTCTATCATGGCTGTAATCGATAAACTTAGTAAGTCTGCACACTTTATTCCTATAAAGTCTACTTTTAAAGCTATAAACATTGCTGAAATATTCATGAAAGAAATTTTTATACTACATGGTATTCCTAAAATGGTGATTTTGGATAGAGACATAAAATTCGCATCCTCTTTTTGGAAGGAATTGTTTGCAAGGCTAAATACTAATTTGAATTTATGTACGAGTTATCATCCAAAAATGGATGGACAGACCGAAAGGACCCACCAAATCATAGAGGATATGCTCCTCATGTACGTAAGAACAAAACTAAAAAAGTGGGAAGACTACTTGCACTTGGTAGAATTTGCATATAACAATGGGTACCAAACTTCGGCTAAGTTAATCCCTTTCGAGGTATTGTACTAACGAAAGTGTATGACTCCAATTAGATGGGATAACTCGGCTGACATAATCATGGTTGGACCATAGATGCTCCAAGAAATGGAGAACATGGTAAGGAAGGTACAACAAAACTTGAAATAAGCACAAGACAGACATAAGAGCTATGTAGATCAGAAAAGAAGACACTTGGAATTCCAAGTGGGAGACCATGTTTATTTGAAGGTCAAAGCCCAAAAAAGTTCGTTGAAGTTAGGGAATTGTGCCAATATCGCACCTAGGTTTTGTGGGGCCTTCAATATACTAGCTCGAATTGGACTCGTAGCATACGAACTTGCCCGTCTAGCTAATCTAAGAATTCATAATGTATTTCATATTTCTTTGTTATAAAAATATGTTCATGACCCTACTCATATGATTGATTGGAACTTGGTGTAGGTGGAACCCGAAGGCGAGTTCCAGGTGGAACCCCTGCATATTCTGGACCGGAGAGAAATAGCACTTTAGAACAAATCCGTCGCTCAAGTAAAGGTGCAATGGAAGCACTTTAGTCCTGAGGAGGCCACTTGGGAGTTCGAGGGAGATTTGCAGAAATCTCATCCAATCCTGTTCCAAGAAAGGAACGAACACTGAGGACAATGTTTTATTGAAGGGGGAAAGGATGTGACATCCCCAACAATAAAGTATTTTTGAAATTTAAAATGTGTTGGAAAACTATTCCGTTTTTAGTAAATTCGAATTTGGAAATTTTTTTCCATTTATGGCAATTCCGAAATTCGAATTTGATAATTGTAATTAATTATTATGACTGTTGGACAGAAATCTGATTTGACCCAACTAACTATTTGACTATGACACTTGCATGAAAACATAATATTTTATATTGATTGCAGAAGGACAAATGGAACAACCATGTTAAAATCAACTGACCATGACTCCATGAGTCGGGAACATGCTAGAACTACCTATGGGTTGATAGTTACAAGTGGAAAATCAGAGATTTGGCCATTGGCATCCCCTAAAAATTAGGGATTTAGAAAGATGCAAAAATTTCCAAGTGGGAAAGAAAGAACTAGGAAAAAAGGGATTGTTTTGTTAAACAGCATATGTGAGGAGGCAAGACGCTGCCAAGTATGTTGGGGAAAAGAGACTATTGTTTTTCTTGCTTTTATGAACATTGTTGATTGGGTGTGAGGCAAGAGGAGTCTACTAAAAACTGAAGACATTGTTGAGGAGGAGTTTCTGCGTTAGCCCTCATGGACTCATGATCAGGCTAGGGGGTGCACCGGGAAAGTAATTTGGTTGTCCAGTTCTACAGTTGGGAGGAACATGGTTGTTCCCGTTGTCTTCCCATGAATTTTTTCAAATATGTAAACTCTCCTCTCTATTTGAATGTTTATATATAATTGTTGTAATGCATCTATTTAAATGATCTCATATCTGATATAATGAAACTGTTGTATCTAAATTGAATTAATTCTATCACTGTAGAGTGAATTAGTTATAGATGTAGTGTAATCCTTAAAGTTTGTATGGATACAATAACCTGGGTGAAATTGTTTGATTATATGAATATGTGAAGTCCAATTCTCCTACAGAATAGTTGGGTAAATTTTTTTTCTGAAAATCAGTTTCCTGAGTAGCCCTTTATGACTGGATTAATGTCGGTACGAAAGTTAGAAGCTATTGGATCTTTCATTTTAGGACAATCGAATGTATAGATGTGTGTAAAGTCTAGAAGTAACCCTTTCTCCTATAATTACATTTCTGTTAGAACATAAGTATTTCCTGTACATCGAAATTTTTGCTATAAACCATCTAGGTATGAACTTGTTGAAAACTAGTTTTTATGTATATATAAAGTAAGTATATTTATGCAATTACCAAACTCGGAATCAAAAATTTAATCAGAACGCTATCTAACACTTAGCATGGTTTTAAGCCTTTACAAACCAATATATTTCCACGGCATATCTATATCACATATAGACCATTATCTATCTAAATTACTATTAGCAGGCATGATAATGAAATCCAGAACCTAATGTCTACATAAGAAAATATATTTATATATGAACATATTGATAGGGATTCGTTCATGTTCTATGAGTATGATGAATTCTCGATGCACATGCAACCATAGTTATAAAGAAAATGCATGGGAGTTGGAATACCCTAACTAACACAATAGTCGATACACTTCATTCAACATGTATCGAAATAGTAGACTAATGGATTTCATTAACCCCTTTATTAAAACAGAATAGGCCAATGGCGTGAGTAGAGCCGAGTTACCTAAATAACAAGTATAGTATAAGAAAATCGAAAGACAGTCACATTGACACGGATCATCATTCCGAGTAAGATTCGTCCAGAATTGTCTTTCTTTAATTCAAGGAAAAGAGTGTATTACATAGTTTTCTAGAGCTGAATTCAGTATAGACTCAACACTAAACAAGAGATGGTGTTGTACAATTAATAAAAAGATAAAAAAAAAAAAAATGACCGCAAGGGTTTACTCCAACAAATTCTACAACGGACAAGAACTATGCATAACAGATCTAGTTGAATCATGATTACCTCTAATGATGGTAGATTTTGTAGAATTGGCCTGAGGGGTGAGGGTTCAAAACCCGAATACCTTTTGCATAGGAGACGGTGGTGGGTATATGAGGCTTGTACAGATGGAGTCCCTGGAAGAAAACGAAACCTTTAAATATTAGTCTCTACTAGAAACTTAGGTAACAAAAGAAAAGTAATTGTAATAAGATGATGAAAGTTAAAGCAATAATTGCCTTCCCAGAAAAATACTTATCTTAGGTTGCATGGTTCGAATCCTTTCCCCATCGTCGTTGTCTATTTAGAGGTTTGAGCCAAGGAAGGAAGATAAGGTACAATATCTGATGGGTCCTCGAAAGAACAAGGCCCATCATTAGTGATGGTAACAAGTTTTTCCAAACCCCTCTCTTAAGATTTAATCAATAGTGAAAACCCTTAGCTTGTAAATTGTACAAAGTTACCACAAGAGGAATGTCGAAATAGTAACACAAACTTTTTTCATACAGAATATAAATATGATTAAAAGTTAGTTGAAATCAATCCTGAACCAAACTATAACAAGTAAAATTCAACAATAAAATCAATGTCGTCGCGCTATGATATTCAGATTGACAGAAATAAATCGTCGCCCGCCAAGGTGACAAGGGTTCGTTCCATCTCCTGAAATATCATGCCGTAGGATTCCCTATAAATTGACTGAGGTATCACGGAGACAGAAGTGGGAAAATCAAATAACAATAGTAAAGTCCAGCTGAGAATCTGATAGATTTACAGAGTATATAAATAGACAGAATATAACATACTACCCTAACAACATAAATATTCCCCATCGATGAACTATTCACAGGGCCAACATATTTCGGTGAGATTCTTTAAGGAATACGAAAAATAGTAAGAGCGAAGAATGAAGCGACAGATATACCAAGTGTTAGGTATTTCTCAATGAGATGCATGGTAAGAACTATATCCTCCCTCTGTTAAACGAAGTCTTACTTGAGGGGTAGTGTATTCTATCCAGTGACCCTAACTCTAAAAGACCTAATAACTACTACATAGAACTCTCAAACATTTAATAAAAGGAAGAACACAACAGGAATAAAAGACATGATGGTAACTAATATAGCAATAACATACTTAAAAAGTCTTTCCAAAATTTCACCTCCATACTGTTATCTATCTCGGGATTATGTTAAGGAAGAACTCGCCAGTGTTTTCGGACCATTCCATGAACTACACTATAGAAACGACCACCATCCCTCCCAATCTTCGCTTCAAAAAAAAAATTGTGGTATGCAAGACCTCTTCGAAAAAAACTCAGGAATGAGAAACTGTGAAATTACTCCAACACTAATCAGTGCATTGACGTCTCATAGTAAATGTAGGGAGTGAGGAAGACGGCCAGCCATGTGACAATGGTAGGGTGAGTGTGACTCTTCGGGTACAGAGCCCAGTAAACATAAAGGAATTTCATAGGACGACCATTAATGTAGTACAAAGCTTTAACTACTACGACAAAAAAAACCCCTCTTCCACTTAAGAATATCTCGATTGGACACCGTCATGAATCAGATTAACATTTTCTCCCCCTCTATGTTAGTCTGGGATAACAGTAAGATCCTAGTTGACAATATTTCATTGGCATTTGGGTCTAGTACTTTCATTACCTTTTCAACCCCATTTTCAAGAACCAAAACATAATCAAGACTTGGTAGTTAGGTTAACTGCCTGGTGTAAAGGAAAATAAAACTGACTCCATGTCCATTATGGATGAGAACTAGTTAAAGTTCCTAAGATAACACCTTTAAGTGAAACTGTGCGCGGGCGTGGAGCTATGTGTTAAATTAAAACGAGTTGTAACATGTATTATAAAACTACCCTTGCATGCGTGACCTATGTGCATTTGGGTAAAGATTAAAGGTAGAATGGAACATGCTAAAGACCTTGAGGATTTCCCTTATAACCTTTCTTCTCGTGATATAGATAGGATATTTGGTGGCAATAAGAAGTCTAGGGGTTTATAACAAGGTTTTGTTTTATACAATTGGCAAGGCTTTATTACAAATTTTTTTAATCAAGTCGACAGCAGAGTCGCGTAACTGGAAGTTTCTCCTTCTTCTCCCAAGAAACTTATCAATAATAAAAAAAAAAATGTGAAAAAATGACGTTCATTTTAGTCCCTCTCTTACCGCAGTGTGTTCCATCTCATGTACTGGTCCTCATAGTTTCCAACAGGGTAATATTGTTCCTTTACTACATCCACAAAAAAATCTTGTGTCGGCTCGACCCCATATATTGCAGACTCCTCTATGGAAATTTTCTCCCAGTAATTTTCCCACCACTGTTTGACATGGGGGATATATTTAAGGAGTGAAAAGGTGATCTTTTCCTTATCTGAAAATTATGAATAGAGAAATAACCTTCTAACATATTTAACCACTTGTCTAGGGAATCTGCATCTATCTTACCTTCAAATACGAGAATATCAAAATTAACCTGTACCTTGAAAGGAGAATTTCTTCCAAAGTGGTTGTTTGATGAAGATTCTCACATTGCTATTGACGTGCATTGAAGGATGTGGGAAAAATTCTCCATCATTTGGTCCCTATGTCACGTGAGAGCTTGTTGAAGCAACAGATTGATAGGATCATCTGCTCCATCGTTTTTCTTTTCTTATGTCATGGAGGGTTTCTTGGGCGTGCGAGAGATATTGTATTCAAGAGAGACAAGATCAAGACCCAAATTTCTATACTCGGACCTCGTCGGGGACATGCATTGGAAAAACAAATGATCAATAGCAGCCTCCTCTGAAACCACTGATCTGGATTATTTTCGGCACGAAATGAGAGAGGAGATATAATAAATAAATGTACAAAGATATCTCAGATATTCAATAATATAAAAAAAAATGTATCATAGATGCAACCATAAACACATAGATACAGTAATACACAATTTTCTATTAATGAGTGAAAAGGTACAAAGACTGTAAAATACAGAGTGAAAGACTCACTAGAATGGTGGCATCTTATCTCTGAGAAGAGATGTGACGGATACTCGCATCCATAAGAATATGATTTTACGATGAGGCTCCAAAGGCCTTTTTATCATAAATAAAATCCAAAACCCTAACCTCGGAAGATGAAAAGTCAATAGTTTTGTGGACCCCGTTTTGGGTAGTTTGGTGTATCAACTTCCCAGAGGTGTAAGTTTGGCATATGATCTCCATTTGGGGTGCACAACAGGTCGTTGGAAAGGTATCATCGAGGAGATTCATTTTGGGGTCTCATTCATGCCTTAGGCTATCATTGAGAATATCGATCTGGAAAAACCTTCATTTCGGCCCTCAAAATGGCCCCGGAAGTTAAAACTGCTAAAAATAGTAAATTGCTATACAACTATTTTGAGCTAGTTGGAAAAGGTGGGTGACCACCGATATCCACCTAGATCAGAAGAACAGATAAAGAGAAAAACGAAGACAAAAGAGTTATGATTGACAACATCTCATCCACCATAAGTATCAACAAAGTCTTGGATCATGGATATATCAATAGGGTCCATAGAGTTCCCCACGACATAAATGTAGGATCGCACGCAAGAATTAAGCCATGTTGACTTAGTGTTGTCATAGCTACCTATGAACGTGTTACATAGGTTGCAGATAAGTGTTACACAGGAGATCCAGTTGAGCACGGATTCGACTTCTATGGAGTTGGCCAAAGTAAATGAAGACAACGATGCACTACATGTAGAGTATATTAAACTCATGTTGCAGTGGGACGAGTTCGTTCATAAAACAACAAGGTTGCAACAGGCAGTGTAGGAGGTATACAACAACATCCAAAAGGTACCAATGGAAATGGATACTCCCTTGGAAGAGAAAGTAAAAAAGATAAGTGAATCCATTTACAGATTTTGTGAAAAGATAGTAGATATGGAAGCTCACACAATGCCAAGTACCCCACTAGAGGAAAAGGATAAAAGGGAGTAGACAACCATGATGAACATGGAGAAAATTAGGATCTTGGATGAGGAATGCACAAATTTGTATGAATAAATCACACAAGTGTGGACTCAATTGTTGGATAAAGTAAAGCTACAAGCATTAGAAAAGAGGTTACAGACTACACAGGAGAAGGCGTGGAAGATTAAATATATAGTAATCACTCTACCACCAACAGAGTGAATGGTTGCAATAGTTGAGAACAGACAGTTGCACTAAGAGATAAACCAAATAAGATTTGAACAACAGACTCGCATGTAGAATCTTAAGATGCTACAGGGGGAAGCCTTCCAGGTGACTGAAGAACTTGCAGTTGCACAAGATATAGTGAAACAAGCAGTACAAGGAAGTGGGAAAAAACTAAATACCTCCATTACCATGTAGACAATAGAGGGGATTCTGACCCAAGAGGCATAAGAAAAGGAGAAGGTCGCAACCATAAAGGAAAATTTTGAAAATATCATTGTGACATGGAAGGGAGCACATCAGAATGTTTGAGTGGCTTAGGACGAGCCATAGGTGAGTTTTTTAGGCTTGTTGGGATAGGATTTTGTGACCCGTTTTGGGAGCTACACAACGTGCGCAGAAGAAGGAAAGATATTTTTTTCACTTTCGGGACCAACATGCACAAAGGAATGAAGACTGTTGAAGTCGTTAGGAATATTGGGTCCATTGATACAGTCTAATCCCTATTGTAATTGTATAAATATGTAAGAGTTTTGGGATGGAGAGATAGCTAAGGGAAAAAAAGTAAGGTATGCAAGTATTTAAGAGTAATGAGAAACAAAGAGAGATAGAAGGATAGGATAACAACAAGGGTACAATTTATGAGCGCAGTGCACATATTTTGTAATAGGATGATTCTGATTAATATAAAAAGAAATCAACCATTGTGGATGCAACCCACCTTGGGTGAACCACGTTAAATATGGTGTCTTTGTGTCATGATGTGTTTGTTGTTCTATTTATAGTGTGCATATGATGTATGTCTATCATTCTGAATATGTTACATGCTATTTTGTTTTTGCGCACATGATATAAGGTACAATTAACTAATGCTAAGTATAATGGTTATCAGGACTACCTCCCATCCCTTCATCACTACGAAAATCGTGTTCTTGCAGTTCCCATAGATACCTCGGGTGAGATTTCAAATCCTTGTGGGTGATGTTGAAAGGGCCAATATATGAGGGAGTTGTTGGTAAATTCATGTTAAACCTTAGGTCTACCAACTGCACACCAACAGACAGAAACTTGATGTAATCTATGAAACTATCCATTGCAGAGAGTATAGTTTTATAACGATTTATAATTGATGGTAGTAGGTTTTTGTATAGATATGTGTATAGGGAAAAATATGGGTAAGATGCATACTATTTTTTCTAGTCCTCATAAACCAAAACATGTATATCTAAAATTTGTAGTACTTGTTAGCACTCTGTAAATTTGTTCGACTGATAAATAAACGATAGAGGTAACTGTTTCAACCAAATTTAGATCTGGGTACTATCTTTATCATCTTAAAGAAGGCTCTCTCGTGTCACTTGATGTTTCGTCGGCAATCAATGGCTTGATTTGGTTTTGTTTTTTGGGTTTTTTATAAATTTGATGGCAAGGAAGGGGAGGGACACTTAGGGCTATCGATTCGAAATTATGAAAGTGAATGAAAACAATGATTGGCCGGTAGAACTCTCTAGAGGATAAATTCTAAATGAGGTAATGAATATGGATTATAAATTGTATTTATGCAGAGTGTAAGAAGAAGGATAAAACAAGTAAATGCATCAGAGAATTACTGAAATGAATTATGAATTAGTTAGGAAGAAAATTACATAGTTTAAATTGCTTAAGAAGAGAGCATCTAGAGATGAATTGTGAGATTTTAACTATCCAATTTAAACAGAAGAAAATGAAAATGGAATTAAAGAACAGAGGAAATACATACAATGAGAGGAAACAAAACTCATATCACCACCTTTAGAATCTTTTCATAGAGACTTTAAAAGATTCTGCATATGTATTCAATTTAGCTCTAGAAAATTACAATTTAGTTCAAAACAACTAAAAGGTTCCCTTGCACTTCTTCCAACATGAATACATTCATAACTTATAGAATTTATACAATTCAAGTTCCTTTCAATTAGAAACTGATTACAATAGTTGAAGTGAAACGTTTCAACTTCTAAAACTGACTACAATAATTACATTTCACAGTTTTGGTATGGGAACCGATTACAATGATTGATAAAAAAAAAACGTTTCATAAAATATCGGTTGGTTCCTTTGACTCTTTAGCTTATATCTTCACCATATGTCCATTTTTGGTACTCTGTCAGATCGTCCATTCTGATGACACCTGGACATTATTTGTTGGTTCCTGAGAAATTTTGCTTTGTTTTCCCCAGCCGCACTATTTCCTTCCACTGCAAGTTAGAGGGGATATGTAAGTCCATCATTTCCTTGATCAGGATTTCTAGGTCAATGCAAGAGGCATACATCATGATTGGCAATCCAATATTTACCATCTTGAATTGATTCAATATTTCAAAATATGTGATCAAATACTCCACCAGGTTTGTTCCTTTCAAGTTTTCGTCCAGGATTTCAAACTTGGAGTGATCCATTCTGCATTGGGTGAGGTGAGAGTTGCATTTCTCCTAATCATACAATTTTACTTTTCCATCCCAAAATGGTGGGAGGCCTTTGATGAACAACTCTTCAAACGGATCTTTGAATTCCTATATACTCTGCTCCATCGACATGGCCTTGGTTGGATTGATTTAAGAAGGTTGTGCTTGGCAATGACCCTCCTAGACCAAATGATAAAGGTAGTCCTATATTTGACCCCAATGGTTTGAATTTCAATGGTGGGGATGGAATTCAATAGGTTTATAACATTCTAGTCCCACTCTCAGGGTTTCTTCACCAGTGTCTCACTCACAACAGTGCACCTGCTTCTAGTTTTGATGGCCATGCTATCTTTGTCATTGATGAAATTTAAGTACACCCTGAACTTGGAAACTTCAGCAGTAATAGAATCCCTGATGATAGGCTTGGCTCCCTGAAACAATCATTTTCCTTTTAACCTTGTTTTCAGCTTGTCTACTCTTTCCTACAAAGCTTGATTCTCTTTCTGTAACTGAGCCACTCTTTCATCCTTTGTTTTCATCTCTTGTTGCAGCTTCTATATATATTCCTTTATAAAGTTGGTCTATCCCACCTTTAGGTTGACCTAGGACATAGCCTAGACCAATCCTTCAGTTCTTGGCCTGGTTTCTGTAGTAGAAGGTACACCAACAACTATGTTTGGTACATTTGTCTATTCTTGTGAACAAATTTCCTTTTCTTTCTCCAATTGTAATACCTTGGCCTTGTAATTCAATGCTTCTTGTCAAAATGTCTCCTTCTCTTGTTCTAGAGAAACCAGTTTCATTGTTTGTGGATGCTCTGTGGAACACATTTTTAGTTTTTTCTTCAATCTTTGAATCAACTTGTATTTCTCTTATAAAGAGGCTTTCACTCCCTGAGGGCATTTAGATTCTAATCTCTTGACTTGAGTCTGCCAAGCTCTGTTGGATGCTTCTCTTGTCTCAACTACCTCTCCAATTTAAGTGCATGAGTTGACAGATTTGAAATTTTCAAGCTCAAACCCAAGTAATCTGAATACAGCATGTCATTGGTGTTCCTCTGAAATTTCACCTTGTCCGGAGCACTGATGTTGCCATAATGCATCTTAACCTCAGACACTTTATCCAGATCTACAATTTCTATCTTGAGTGTCCTCTTCTCTACATCCTTGACTATGAACAGAGAATATTTGTGTTGGGAAATCCTTTCTACCTTAGGGATCAACTCTCTTATTTCACTCATGGCCAAGTTTCCTTTCTGATCATATTGCCTTGAAAAATCTTCTTTAGACTGATAGATTGCTCCAGGTGCCTTATCAAAGAGGTATTGTTTGTTGGTCAAAGTTCTTGAGCTGCTTTCACCTTGGGGCATGCTTCCTTTACCAGCCTCTTCATTTCTGGTTCCACTCTTCACCATATCCATACTTACTTTCTCTTTAGGCTTCTCTTCCTCCAGATCTACTATATTTGGGGATTGTGTGATTTTCATCTTTTAGGAACAACCTGTTGACTGTTGATGCCTAGGGCATATGAACTGCTTCTCTTGGTGTAGACACTTACTTTAGGAACTTTGAGTATCTTCCTCTGAGGAGTCTGTTGTGTCTGAGTTTGTTGTATGGTTTCCCTACTTGTTGTGTTTGAGAAGGCTACTATATGGCTTCCATATCAGCACATGCTTCTAAATTTTCCAATTTATCAAAACCTTCAACATACTTGTGTTCATAAGGAGCATGTTTGTTCATCACTATTCTTTTAGATATGACCTAATGTGGATCATATCTTCTTCTTTGTACCTTTTCAAATCCAAACTCCTTGAGTTTTTCCTGGATCTGAGATAAGAAGGATCTAGTTTTTACAACAAAGGGTCCTATGATGAAAGGAAATTTGAGGTTATATGCCTTAGTGGAGTTTCAGGAAATTTTTTGTATCTAAGATGATTCTTTGCCTGATGAACTCCAGGGAAAAAATATGGGCGTCAGAAAAATAAGGAGAAGGTAGGGGGATTCATGGAAACCATAAACCCATATCATTGTTGAATGCATGAAAAGAACCCAGTCCCCCACTTTGTTCTCTGGATTTGGTTGTAAATAACTCTTCATGTCATTGGTAGGTTGGCATTGGAAATCAGGCTGTGAGCTATGGACATGATCTTATTTATGAAAATGAGCATTGTGATTCTCTTGCATTCAGTTGAGATGAATGTTGCATTAGGGAACTATTTATTATTTGTCTCCAAGAACATCTTCAGTAAGTATGTGTAATACCTGAAGTGCCTTAGTGACTAAAAATTTACTAGATGCTTGTGGACATTATCAGCTATGAATTTATCAAAGCTAATGCAAACTAACTGACTGGACTCTGACTGAAAAAATGCTAACATAAAACCTAACATGACTTCGACCACATATATGTCATTGTCCAGACCTAAAATATGAATCAATATGGAAAAAACCCATTGGATTTCAATAACCATGACATTTACATTCATTGGAAAGGACAGACTCTCATAAAAATGCTCGGGTTTGACAATTGTCTGCAAAAATAGGTTTTTGACTTCGGAGGGACATTCCTGGTAAACCATGATTATCTTTTCTACTTCAAATGGTTCAGACACTACGGAGGGGGACTCTAGTATACCGAGGGTGTATCGAATTAACGGGCTATCTACTCTACATAGGATATCAGACCCTAGTTTATTTAATACGACTTTCTCTTCCTGTGAGTAGTGCTCTGAGCACCAACCTATGAATTCCGGGAAAGGGAATGCGACCTTGATGGCGTAAGGGACTATGGAGGCCTGAACTGCTGCTATAAAGGGTATATGTTTCCCTACATTATCTAAAATATTAGGTATCGACACAGAGGTGGGGAAGATGGTTATTTTGGTGTCGAACACATCTGAGTCTCTATCAATTATGGATTCTTCATTCGACATGGGATATTGCTCTGCTACACACATAATGACAGGTTCCATGGCAATGATGAAAAATACATGTGAATGAGTGGAAAATGCGTGAGTTTACTGCATTGTTTGAGCTTCAGTTCGAATGGAGCGGTCACGCCAACTTCCAATGTTCCAATGATTTGAAAAAAATAAATAATCACAAGGGTCCACCCCTTTATATACACTTTCCCAATTTCAGGGACAAGGAAAAACGGTTTGGGGTAGACTGCTTATCGCCCCGAAAGGAACCCAGTGGAACCACGTGGTCCCAAACTAAAACCACAGTATTATTTTCGGCCCGCTTTCAAGAATTAACCTCCACGCTAGTTCTTCGCCTGAATTGATCCCTAACCATTGATCTGCGGCGCCTTCGATCTGTGTCCCATCGGGTCCCATCAACTATGCACTTCCACTAGACTTAGCCTCCTTCCGCTAGATATGGCCCCGTTCTCTAGTTTATCATGCCTCTACATCAGTTTAGAATCTCACTAAGTTCTGAAACTGGATTTTATTATGGAAATTGTTATAGTGATAACATCGGCTCCAAATGGGGATGTTATCCTCCCCACAAGGTAGAAAAGAATGGTATACCGAGTACCTACCCATTGGGTTGTGATTTATTCCTGCAATCTGAATCTAACAACCTTTATTCAGAAAATTCAAAATCTACTCAGCATAACTCACGACCTTCACCTAGGGCTTCAATTATGCTTCTTTTATTTCAATTTCTTCATGCAAAAAATGAAAACGATTATGTACAATGAATGGAAAAGGTGAGGATTTTCTTAAATTATATAATGTTTGAGGAACCTGCCATTCACACGCCCTCATCCAATGATGTCTCCATTACTTTCCTATATCAAATAGGCATTATTCCCATGGTACGCCATGATTTTGAAAGGTCTTAGCCATAGGTGGTCAAATTTCCCATGCTTTCCCTTGTCTTCATTTCTATCATCGAATATTAATACCAAGTATCCCACTTTGAAGTCATGCTCCTTGGTATTCCTGTCAAAATATTTTTTGATCTTGTTTTGGTTCAACTGATATTTGTTGAAGGCCTTTTCTTTGTTTTGTTGGACACTGATTAGTTCATCCTTTCTTCTTTGAGTGGCATCTATTTCTGCATCCTTCTCTTGTAACAACCTCATCATTGGAAACCCCAATGTAGTAGGAAAAATAGCATATGTGCCATAAACAATCTGAAAAGGTGAAGTGGCAATAGATCTCCTTGGGGTGATTCTTTCAGCCCATAGTGCATGGATGAGCTTCTTTTGCCACGATATTTTGTTATCTTGCAACAACTTTTTTATAATTCTAGTTAAGCTATTGTTTGATGACTCAACCAAACCATTTCCTTGAGGGTAATAAGAAGTGGAGTGGCCAAGAGTTATGTTGTACTCACTACAAAATTTATCCATATTTTTGGACTTAAATGTTGTTGCATTGTCTGTGATGATTTTTATGGGACACTTGAACCTAGACAAAATATTGTCTTTCAAAAACTGGATGATAACAACATATGTTGCATGCCTAGTGGGAACTACCTCAATCCACTTAGCGAAGTAATTTGTTTATGTCAGAATCCATTTGTGTTGATATAAGTACTGCAGATGTATCTCTCCTATAACATCAAGGCCCCATTGTCTAAAAGGTGCTTCAACATAGATGGGTTTCAAATGCAGAGGCTGCAATTTTCTTTTCCCGTCAAAAATTTGACATTCAGGACATCTTGAAGCCTATTTATAGACATCAGAAAAAATGCTAGGCCAATAGAACCCAACCCTCAAAATCTTGTGCATAATGGATTTCCAATAATGGTTGATCCAAGTGGATATCAGTGGCCACCCACCTTTTTCGACTGGCTCAAAACAATTTTCTGTCAATTTTGGCAATTTACTATTTTAGCAGGTTTTAACTTCCGGGGCTATTTTGAGGGCCTAAATGAAGGTTTTTCGAGATTGAGGTTCTCATTTATATCAAAATTCATAATTGAGCCCCCAAAATTAATCTCCTCAATGATACCTTTCCAACGAGCTATCATACATCTAAAACGGAGACCGTATGCAAAAGTTACGACCTCGAGAAGTTGATGTACTAACTTACCCAAATGGGACCCACATGACTTTTGGCGATTCACCTCCTAGGGTTAGGTTTTTGGATGTCTAGGATTTTTTGCATTCCTGTTTATTGAAAAAAGGCCTTCAGAGCCTCATTGTAATCATCTTCTTGTGAATGTGAGTAGTCGTCACATCTCTTCTCAGAGATAAGTTGCCACCATTCTAGCGAGTCTTTCACTTTGTATTTTTACAGTCTCTGTACATTTCTTTCATTAATAGAAATCGTGTATTACTATATCTCTGTGTTTATGGTTGCATCTCTGATATATTTATGTTATATTATTGGATATACGCGATATCGCTATGCATTTCTTTATTATATCTCTGCTCTCATTTCGTGCCAAAAGGAATCTAGATGAATGGTGGCCCCCACATTCACCATTATGGAACTCTCAGATGGTCTTCTATGCTTCTTTTTCCAGAAAGCAACTCATCAAAATTCCTTGTGGATCCTTCCAATATAAATATTGATTTACCATTCAAAACTTTGTTTCCTTCATCTTTAAGAACCTAGACTTTGCTTTACTCAATTCAAGGGGGGAATGAAAATTTTTGAACACATAAATAATATCAGCATACCATGGGGAGTTGAGAAATTTATGGGATATTTAAGGAGCTCTCTCTTCCTCTGCACCTGCTGACAAGTCAACAATGAAATTTATTCCTAAGAGTTCACAATTGGTTTGTTCCATCATCTTTGAAAGCCCCTGTCCCTTGATCAACTTTGTAGGTTTTATTTCAAAATCATATTCTAACAACACAACTATCCATCTACCCCTTTTTCCTTCAGGATCAGGTTGGGTTAAGATGTCTTTCACATAACTACTAGGCACATAAGCAGTAGTATGGGAGCGCAATATGTAAACTTTGAACACTTTTAAGGCCTTGACTAGTGCATATTCTTTCTTCTCCATGATATCATACTTCAAGGGAGTATCCCTCAATGTCCTGTTGTAATATGTTATGGGATTCTCAAAATTATTCTCATCTTTCAGTAGTAAAACACCAACAATTGTGTGCTCTGAGGCAAAAGAGAACAACATGAAGTCCTTTTAAAAATTAGGACTGGTGAGTACTGAAGCCTTCGTCAATGCCACTTTAATGTCTTCAAAGGATTTTATAGCTTCAGGGATCCACTTTATTTCATTTCCTTTCTTAATCATGATAGTAATATACTTTATGATTTCAACCAAGTTAGGGATAAATCTTCTCAAAAAATTCACTTTTCCCAGGAAATATTGCACCTCTTCTTTACTTATGGGTATGCCAATTTTTAAGATTCCCTCAACTCTGGTGGGATTTATATTTATCACCTCCTTTGAAATAATGTGGCCCAACATATTTCCTTCTTCCATGGAGAAATTTGACTTATTGGGGTTCAACGACATACTGAACTTTCTACATTTCTTAAATGTCCTTCTTAGATGCGTGAGGTGTTCTTCATCCGAAACAAAATACACGGTGATATCATCTAGGTAGATAACAATGAATTTGCCTTTCTCATCATCAAAATCTATGTCCATAGCTCTTTGAAATGTTTCCCCTACATTCGTGACCCCAAAATGTATCTTGGCATACACGAATGTACCCCATAGTGTTATGAATGTCGTCTTTTCCTGATCATCAGGGTGCACCATAATCTGATTGTATCCAGAGGAACTATCCAACATTCACATTTTCTAAGAACCTACCACTTTCTTCAGAATGAGATTTTTATTGGGCTAATTGTTAAGTGCATACACAAATCAATCCCCCTAGATTCACCACGAAACTAGAACAAAACAAGCCAGTACACTACTATTTCCTTATATTTCAATTATCAAATGAGAAATTGATCTAGAGCATACCTTTTAAATATCGAATATCCGACTTCGCAAATGCAATCCAAGCTTCGTCGCGAGGTTTATGGAGAAATATCTACAAAGGAATCAAGGTATCATACAATATGAAGAAATAACATTCATATAGGAAACTATTTGATATGAAACTATGTACGTAATCAAGGAATCATACAATATGAACAAATAACATTCATATAGGAAAGAAAAATATATCTTTATTAAAGAATGTGTAAGAAAGATACAACCAGATGCCTTGATGTTGTCAGGTTCCTTGCAATAGGTCCTTGCTTCCCACACACTTCTACTCCATGGATTCTGAGATCATATATCTAAAAGTCACTCACAATATATCTTGACAAAGCAAAACTCAAAGCCACCATACAAGCTCCAAAAACTCCAAGCTACAAGACAACTCAAACCCTCATCAAGCTAACTTTCTCCATGAGAGATCCTCTCCTTTTATAAGTTGAAGAGGATAAGGTGAGGAGGTTAGGATGATCCTACTAAATCATGAAAGTGAGTAAGATCCAAACTGTTTAGAGGCCACCTCACCATAGAAGCTTCTCCTTCTAGAAGCATCGAGAAGATGCTCATTTTTCCCACATATGAAAATCATCGCACCATAGCCATAGGGAAGCCCGCATAGAGGTCACATACCAGTTTGAATGAAGAGGGTGGAGATCAGGCATCATCACACTCTGTGTATAGTGCATCCTGCAATGATCTTCCTTAATAGGGTTTTTACAAAGGAAACTACAACTTCTTTTCTCAGGCAAAGTTCTTCTCTCTTCTTTCTTCAGGAATTTGGGCCATTGATCCCTCTGAAGATAACAAATAAGTTTACATCATTAACGGTCATAGGGATGAAAAAAATAATGTTTAATAGAGAGGACCCCAAAGTATGAATTTAGAACAGAGTGATAGCTTAAATAATTTGTCGAGTGTGTGTAGGGAACAAGGAACAGTCCGTTGTAAACCTACCAACAAACAAGGAAGTACAATAATATATCATTACTGAGGTAGGCATTCCCATAATCATAATACAAATGACTCGAAACATGAATGCCAATATGCAAAGATCCATGTCAAGTAGTACAGGTCATGGCCACTAAACATACACTGTGGATCCATGCCATTATGACTTAAATTTGGACATATCCACCAAAAATACATTGTGGATCTATGTGTTAAAGACTCAAATTTGAACATATCCATGAGACATACAATCTGGATCTATGCAATAGTAAAATATGAATATACTCCAACGCAACCTGAATCTATCATAAAAGATTCAAGGTCTTCATGTCCATCACTCTATAGTACGAATCTAACCATGTGAATATATGTGTTGAAGTAGAACATGGTAGAAACCACTTGATTGTCGATCATTAATGAGTACCGTTAACAAGTGCAAAGGAAATCACCATTAATGCCAATGAATCCCAAGGTACACTAGTACAATCCAACGAGTGTGAATTTGTGAGCTGAAGTTGAACACTCGGCGGAATCTCTCGATCAGGGGTCAGTAATGAAAATGCTAGAAAAACAAGACCATGGAGCAATAAAATAAAACAAATGTAGAAACAAAACACAAAATATACACAATACAATAGAGACACAAATTTACATGGTTCACCCAGTGTGGGCTACGTCCACTACAGAAATTTCCAGGTCCTTCCTTTATTATTATCCAGCATATGAATGGATACAACCTACAACAAACCCATTGTAACTTCCTCTTCTTTCTCTCATAGTCTCATATCTCATAATACAATATTTTCCATCAACCATAGCCGCAATACATTTTCCTCATAAAAGAGGGTTTCCTTCTAGGGCAAAAAACTCTAAAATAATCTCTATCGTTAGATCTGCAACCTTATAATGAATGGTCCAGATTTACAATGAAATTACAATATAAATTTACAAGGCAATTTTTCCATCCGGGGCTTCACGCCCGAACTCCCGCTGGGGGGCCGCTTGCCCCCAGACACCCCAGCCGGGGGGATAGCCCCCCTGGACTCCGCAAAGTGAGTACCCCCCATATGCACTCCCCCTTGTGGAAGAGTGTACATACTTCTGGGATGTAAATACTTCATGGGGTATAAACACGTCTGAAAGTAAAAGACCTCTGAATCAGGAAGATAATCAGGCTCCACAACCAACAGAAAACCCACTATCGAAAGTGAGGAAACCTTCCATTGAGGCATGCAATTTCCAAGGTGCCAATTAGTTTCTAAGTCTAATTCCTAGATAATGAGTTGAAGTCGACAGGAAAATACTTGTCACTAAAGAAATGGTCGACACAATAGAAGTCTTTCTAGGTTGAACTTCTCTTTGAACATATTGATGACATGACAATTGTCTTGGAAATACTGACTCAACAACAGGGATCATAGACCAAAGGGTAATCTAATAAAGGAGTATGATCAAGAGACAAGCGAATTTTCTAACCTAGACACAAAGAAAGTGAAAGGGTGTCATGTTCAAAAGCGACTCTCCCATAGAGTACAGGTTTAGATACATTTATTTCCAAATTCCCCCCCCACCATTTCTGGTGAGTTCCTCTTTATTTTTATGCGAGCTTGAGGAGGACAACATATGCTTGTTGATGTAAGCTCATCCTTTGGACGAGTCCCTTGGAGTATTTTTAATGAAACCTAAGAAGGAGTGGTTTGGTCCTGTATGGGTCCTTCGATGTTTGTTTAATGAATCCAAAGAGAGAAAACTCGGGGGGTTTTCATTTTTAGAGAGTCTAAAAAACACTTAAAGAGAACTCCATAAGTTCCTTTTTCATAAGTTAGTGTGATGAGATCGAAAAAGAGATAACCTACCGCTCATCAGACGTTTTCTTCAAATACTTTTACGAGCATGAAAAGAACAAGATCACTTAGTTAACTTTTCATGTTTAGAGAGTATGAAAAGAGATTAAAAGGAACTCTAGCAGGTTCCTTTTTCGTATAACCTTTACGAGTCTGAAAAAGTGATAAACGTTTACTCGGTTACATTCTTAGGTATTTACAAGCACAAGAAAGAACAAAGACTAAGCTCGATAACTTATTCTCATGTATTTACGAGCATGAGAAAGAACAAAGACTAAGCTCAGGATTGTTTTCATTTTTACGCAAGCTTAAAACAAAACAAAACTATGCTTGGGATAGATTTTATTTTTACACAAGATTAAAACTAGCCAAAACTATGCTTGAACCTAGTTTCATTTTTGCACAATCTTGAACCAGAGGAAACTATGCTTGAGGTAGGTGGTTTCATTTTTACACAAGCTTGAACCAGAGAAAATTATGCTTGTGACTTCCCATCGCAGAACACATGGATGGTTGGCACTTAGCCCCCAACTTAAGAAACTAGCGGCTCTAACTTCAACATGAAGTCCAAAGGTTTAAATCATTTCCCCCAAAGATTCGGTTTGTCCAACGACATAGGAGGATGAAAAGAAGCTTCAAATACTATACGTAACAAAGTACTAGACTTAATTGGAGAGGGGAGAAATCTATTTCATTTTTTAACAAGCTTGCCACAGAGAAGAAAAGCTATGCTCGGGAATCTAGGTTCAATCACTAAACCTTTGTTTCATTTTTTAACGAGCTTGACACAAAAACAAGAACTATGCTTGTAATCAATGTTTCATTTTTAAACGAGGTTGATACAAAGAGGCAAAAACTATCCTCACAGCTAATTTCATTTTTTAATGAGCTTGAAATCAGAAAACCATGCTCAAAGTTGGTTTCATGTTTAAATGAGATTGAAATCAAAAAACCATGCTCAAAGTTGGTTTCATTTTTTAATGATCTTGAAATTAGAAAACCATACTCAAAGTTAGTTTCATGTTTTAATTAGCTTGAAATTAGAAAACCATGCTCAAAGATGTTTCATTTTTTAATGAGCTTGAAATCAGAAAACTATGCTCAACACTCTCTTCTCGATCATGGCTTCCAAGAGGATAAAGCTCTGTAAGGACACCATGTCAAGGGAAAAAACTTGGTCATGGTCTCCAAGAGATCTTCATTCAATGGAAGAAACACACTCTGGAAGGAACACATGTCGAGGGAAGCGATAGGGGTAAGGAGATCGGGCTCCAATAGCCCTACCAAAGAGATCACCATGTCAATTACCAGATCCAAGTCATAAGATATTGAGCTTATAGTGAGGGGCTCTTCTACATCGACAGCTGAAGGCATGGGAGATAGCTCCACATAATTGACCTGTGGTGGGGGAAATATTGTCTGCATATAAGAACCGCTTAGGGAGGTCATTGAGTTGATGGTCAAGTCCAAACTAACAAATGAAATTTTATCAATAGCCATAATTCTTCCATCGTGAGGGAAGGATATCACACGAAAAAGAGTGGACGCGATAGCTTTCATGGTATACACATAATCTCTCCCAAGGAGTAAATCGAAATCCAAGGGATCTTGGACTACCATGACGTTAATCAAGATGATTTTCCCTCCCAAAGTTATAGGAAACTGAGGAAGGATCCCTAAAGGGTGATTGGCTCTTTTGTTAAAATATAACAGATTCTGTGTAACCGGTGCAAGTTGAGGATAACCCAAATCTTTCCAAGCAATAGAGGAAAAAATACTAATGGATAAACCTTCGTCTATCAACATCTGAGGAACATCCTGACCACAAACCTGTACTTTAATATTGAAAGGAATGTGGGAGGGAAGATGAGGTCCAGTTAGCACACCCCAATCAAAAAGGATGGTGTCATTACTTGGAGGGGGTTCCACGGGAGAAGGAGGAATTCCCCCTAGCAGGGTAGTTTCTATATCAACAAGAAAAATGTGAGTGGTATCAGGTTTACTCTCTAGTGGGAGAGTAGGATCGATCGATGACAGGATCAGATCGACCAGTTGGGTTGCATTCTCCAAAACGAGAGGGGGATCGACCGATGATGGGATCGGATTGACCACTTTGTAAATAGGATCAACTAAGGACGTGACCATATTGACTACATGATCAACTAGACTGATTGATGAAGGGACCGGATTGATCATTCCATCAACTATAGGTGGGTCGAGAGTAAGCTTGTGATAAGAAACTAGAAGTTGAGGTTTTTAAATAGTCATGTCTTCCAATAATTTTGAGGCTTCGTCCATATGAGGGAAAAGGTGAGTTTGATGACTACCTCTGCATAACATACACAGGAACTTGACTCTATTTTTCTTCTTCCCAATGGTATCTTGACTAGTTGACGGGAGGTCATCAGCATGTTGTTCAGAGGTTGACAACATGGACTAGCGAGGGTGTGTAGACCATGATTCTATAACCTTGGATAGACCAAAGCAATCCTTAAGAAGATGGCTACCCTTACAAAGCCTGCAAGGGTACTTGGGCTTACAGATTTGGGTTGTCTTGGCACCATCAACACTCTTAGTACGATTATCAGTAACTGGTTGCTTTCTAACATGTTTGGCAATGGTTGCAAGTTTGGACCCTTGCTTATTTTTCTTCTTCTTATTCTTCCTTTTCTTCTTCTTCTTATCCTCTAAGTTACTAGCTTCGAAGCTTTCACTCGGTGAAGAAGATGAAATGGAAGAAGACCTTATAAGTGAAGAAGGTGAAGAAGATCTTACTGGTGAAGAAAGAGAAGGATCAACATGAGGTTGATGTTCTTGGGGGGGAGTTCTTATAACCAAATCACTTGCTGCATTTTGGATTACCTGAGTGGAAAACAACCATACTAGTAATTCTATTGTGAGACCCAGAAGGCTCAACGTAGTGATTTTAGGAGGACAAACGTTTCCGTAAGAAGGAAAAACAAAACGTTCCCCTAGAAAAGGGGTTCCTTCATTGGTCATTCTGAGAACTGATGCCATTAAATAAACATCCAACCTATAGTTTTCTAGCGAAAACAAACAACACATGCTAAAACTCTAGTAAGAAAACAAGCAAACAAAACCTTCTCACGATGAAGACACTAGTTGGTGATGAAGTCCAATGTCGTGGGAACAATGTAAGAAGGGGTTGAGATAGAGTGGGTGGAAAAGTTATGTTGACAACCTGCTTAATGGACTTACACCTTGGTGCAAGCTCCCACATATAAACATGGGTATACCCTCCAAGGAGCGCAAGTGAGTTTGGCCAATGTCGATTCCAGGTACTGTGAAGACTTTCCCCTCAATAGTCACCTCATGTAAATACCCTAAAGAGATAGGCCACTAAGGTTACCAATTACTCCAATGATTCCTAGGGAAACAATCAACAGTCTGATCCATGTGCAAACGCAGGGTATCTATCCCAAAATCAACTCGAGAAGATCCCACACATAAATGTGGGTATACTCTCAAGTGACCCCCAAAAATAATTGCAATCTCTACACTAAGAACTAAAAATAAGGGTAAGTAACTCTGCCGGTCCTAATGCGACCTCGTGATTGACCCTTGTGTGAGAAGGGATTCCCAGGACAAAATGTAATGATCCCAAGCCAAATTCTTTCTTGGAATCACTAACTACTACTAATTTATTGAGTTTTTAAGTGTATACAAGATTCATCAACACATGGAGATCACAATATATTCAATATGTAGAAGCACAAGAAAAGATCTGACCTTTTTATTATGAGCAATGTAAGATCAATACAATAGATGGCCGATCTAGCATAAACCTCACATGGTCGTACAAGCAATAGATATGAGCTGCTACAAAATGCTCCCGACAATACAAAATGAACCTCCAAAGGCTGGATATACAATGAAGACTAAATCAAGCAGATCTGAGTTGTACTAATGCTCAACCTCGAAGCTGGAAAGTGCCACGTCCTGCTAGAATGTTGAAGCCCTGAATAATTTTTCCCTGCTACCAAAAGTGTCCAATCATCCCGAGAAATATGCCAGATGATAGATCGGGCAACTGCAAGGAAAACCCAGATGTCCAAATTCCCAAATCCACTCTCGAACTCCATAGATCTGAATTCTCCACTGAATGGTGTGACCCACTAGATGACTGAAACCCTAGCTGGTTTGACCCTGATGAACGAGATCTCCAAATGATCTGAAACTATCCAAGAATATAGATCGGGTGATGGTAAGAACAACCCAGATGCCCGAATCTCCAAGATCCCTCTCAATTGTTGTAGATCTGAAATCTCCACTGAATGGTGCACCCCACTGGATGACTG
>ML779570.1:668516-682919 GCA_009831015.1 Picea engelmannii
TCCCTTTCTTAAGTCAACTTAAAAATATAACTTTTAACTTCTTGACTTTCCCCCCCTTCAGTGTGAGACTATGACCTAGTGGGGGTGCCCAGGCCACTGAGTCTCCTCCTCACCTCTCTAAGAGGTGGGGGACATTACACAAAATGTAGCAAGTGGATTTAAAATCTCCCTATCACAAGATACTATGTTTGTTTTTATCTTTGGAAAGTTATATTTGACACCTGTTCCAAAGACCTACAACTAATCTAATGTAGGTTTGCTACCAGAAAATATAAAAATTTCTAAACAATTTTTATAAGCGCTTTATTTTTAAGGTTAGTGATACTCAAGAGGAAAATGGCATGGTCTAAATGATATTTTGACCGATTCTAAAGAATGAAAATATTTCACTTTGATGAAAGCTATATTATGAGAAGGAGAAAATGTTTATCATTCCCATAGGCACAATGTCCCAAAATTTTATTAAACTCATCAATATCAAGATTCTCAAGAAATGAGAAAAAGAGATTGTACACCAATACATGATTCTTTCCCCCCCCAATCTAAAAATCATGCAATTTCGTCAAAAATCATGCAATTTCGCTACTTCAAATGAAAAGATGCCCCAAATCTAATATAAAGGAAGAAATTAATTTTTTTTTGTTTCAAAGATAGCTAAAAGCAATAGAAAATCACTTCAAAAAAAACACAACCCAAACAAAGTTTCTCTTTTAGCACGAGTTATTCAGAAAAAGAAGTGTTCTTTTCACTAAACAATTCTAAAGAAAAACAAAGCTTTGTAACCGAAGGACACTCAAAGAAAGAGATAAAATCTTTCAAAAGAAAACAAGCTAAAACAAAGCAAAGATGGCTAAAGGAGGATTGAAATATGTCAAGAAGACTGTAAACAGACCCAACAAATCAACCCAAACACTTATCAAAGATCTGGGTAAGGAAAAACCACCAAAAGCTAAAAATTTCCCAAATCGCTGCAAGATGTAAGACCAACACAAAGCTATGATCTCGAGTCACTGTAGGCTAGAGAACAAATACAATGCAGTGTTGTTGCACTGTGTCAAAAAATCTAGTATGCATCGATCCTGGATCGTCGCACTATCCCTCAAACCAGGGTGCAGCGATCAAAGGAAAAATGGAAAAAATAAAAAGCATCAAGGTTTTTCCACTGAAGTTTAATAGTCAGAGAGTCGAGGTGGATCTCCCAGTGACTCAAAAAATAGAACCCAAGCAACCAAAGTAAGAAAGTAAGATAAACTAGGAAAACAATTTGACCCCAATGGATTCGCCAATTTTGTTATCAGGATAATTGTTAAGTGCATACACAAATCAATCCCCCTAGTTTCACCATGAAACTAGAACAAAACGAGACAATACACTACTCTTTCCTTAGATTTCAATTATCAAATGAGAAATGGATCTAGAACATACCTTTTAAGTATTGAAGATCTGACTTCGCTAATGCAATCAAAGCTCTATCGTGAGGCTTATGGAGAAATATATGCAAAGGAATAAAATCCAACAAAGACAAGAATAACAAAGTCTATTTGATATGAAACTATGTAGGTGATCAAGGAATCATACAATATGAAAAAATAACATTCATATAGGAAAGAAAAGTATATATGTATTAAAGAATGCAGAAGAAAGATACAACCAGATGCTTTGATGTTGTCAGTTCCTTCCAACAGTTCCTTGCTTCCCACACACTTATACTCCATGGATTTTGAGATCGTATATCTAAAATTCACTCACAATCTATCTTGACAAAGAAAAACTCAAAGCCACCATACAAGCTCCAAAAACTCCAAGCTACAAGACAACGTAAACCCTCATCAAGCTAACTTTCTCCATGAGATATCCTCTCCTTTTATAAGTTGAATAAGATAAGGTGAGATGGTTAGGATGATCCCACTAAATCATGAAAGCGATTAAGATCAAAACTGTTCGGAGGCCACCTCACCATAGAAGCTTATCCTTCTAGAAGCATCGAGAAGATGCTCGTTTTTACCACGTACAAAAATCGTCACACCCTAGCCATAGGGCAGCCTATGGAGATGTCGCAGACCATTTTCAAGGAAAAGGGAAATGATCAGGCATCGCCGCACCATGTGTATAGTTCAACCTGCGGTGATCTTCCTTAATAGGGTTTTTACAAAGGAAAATACAACTTCTTCTCACAGGCAAAGTTCTTCTCCCTTATTTCTTCAGGAATTTAGGCCACTGATCCCTTTGAAGACAACATATAATGTTGATTCAGGAATTAATGTTCATAGGGATGACAAAAATAATGTGTAACAATGATCCATATTAGGTAGTGGGTAGTTTTCCTTTAGAGACACCCTGTTCAGATTTCTGAAGTCCACACACAACCTGATTTTCCCACTCTTTTTTTTAACTAGCACCAGATTTTCCACCCATTTAGAAAACCTCGAGGATACTATGATATTGGCATCAGATAGATTTTTCATCTCTTTCTCAATCAAGGGAAGAAACAAAGGATTTATCCTTCTTAATTTCTGTTTGAAAGGTTTGTGATCTTCATTGATTGGGATCACATGATGGATTATATTGGTGTCATAAACTTTCAGATATTCATAGATCCAGGCAAAAACATCGGGGAATTATTTCATTAAATTGATATATTTA
Source organism: Picea engelmannii (assembly GCA_009831015.1). Lineage (NCBI taxonomy): Eukaryota > Viridiplantae > Streptophyta > Pinopsida > Pinales > Pinaceae > Picea > Picea engelmannii. The sequence goes on from ML779570.1 coordinate 671,160, forward strand.
TCCTTGACTTCATGGCTGGGTGTTTTGGACAGCTTAATGATCTTGGGATCCTCCTTAGTCCCAATATTGAAATCTTCAACATCCCCTTCATTTACTATAATGTTTGGACTCCTCGCCACACCATTATTATCAAAGATTTTCTCCAATGGGACCAGGCCTTTGGGAATGATGTTACTCTTCAGCTGAACTATATCTCTACCTACAATCGGATTGTCGAAGTAACCATCCTTTGTGAAAGTAGTTTCATTCAACTCTTCATCACAATATTCTTCATCAATGTTCAAATTTTCAAATCCATTTTCCAATTTGAGGAAACTTTCTATTTGTTTATCATCTTCAAAAACCTACCAATACATAATATTATTAGGCATTGTTGGTCTGTGCTTGATCTCAAGCTCATATCCCCTGCTAGGAAAGATTGGAATTTTAAAAACTGAAGCTGAAGTGGCAAGGGCATCAACAATCTAATTCTGACCACTTGGAATCGTTGAAAGACTATATTCTGAAAATTCTTCAAGTAGGTCAAGAATTGTATTCCTGTATGCTCTTAATCTGGGGTGCTTGGCTTGCTATATTCCCTTCACCTAATTTATGATCAACTTAGAATCCACATGAACAACTACTATCTTCTTAGCACCCATTTATTTTAAATCTTTCAATCCTAATATCAATGCCTCATATTCAGCCATATTGTTTGTGCAATCAAAATCCATCTTATAAGAGCATAGTTTTGTAGCCAATATAGGAGGGTTAATCCACACACCCTCTCATGCCCCCTCTCTGCTTACAACTCCATCAAATCTCATGCTCCACATCTCACTTTCTTCACTGTCCTACTACTCTGAAAACTTCTCAATCTGCTAATCATATCTATCTTGGACAGACATATCAATCTCTGGCCCTTTCTCTTCAAAACACAAATCATTGAAGAAAATAGAAGACCCCATCTCATTTTCCATGACGTAGATGGGATGATTATTCGGCTGTGACTTGTTTTTGACCATGTATTTGAGAAAAACCTCTCTATACAACCTCCTATCTTGACCAAAGACAAGGATGGTAGCATATGACATGTCCATCTGGAGAGTTCCCTTGAATTTTGCAGGCCATGACCAGGATAACAGCATGCCAAACTTGGGAGGAATATCAACAACCACTACATCCATGACCATATTCTTTGCTATAATTTGAGCTAAAGACACCACCAAATATTTGATAAGACTTAGGCACTTCACCTTCCTTGAATAAAAAAAGAACATGTATTTTTAAGGCCTTGTGATATCCAGGCCCAATTGGTCCATGACCACCTTGGGCAACAGGTTATGGGATGCTTCTGAATCCAGCATGGCATTGTGCAGAGTCATATCATGGATTTTCAGGCTGACATAGAAAGGGGGGACCTCTTCAACATCGTTGTTTTCCTTTACACGTGGGCCAAATAAGATGGTTGGGTGATCATCTTGTATATTCAAAGTGTATGAAGTTTGTTCCATCTTAAGTATCTTGATGATCTGATTTCTATATTCACTGTTCTTAATCAATTTATTAAATGGTACAAATATTTTAATCTTGGCCATCTCACTTTCAAAATTAAAAGAGGATGAGGTTTTCTCTACCTCTTTGGTGGCTATCTCCTTTCTTGCTTCAAGTATTTTTTTATGGGGTTCTTCCTTTTCCTTTCCTTTGTCCACAATGTCTTTTGTAGCAGAGTCATTTTTGGGCTGACTTGAAGAGGGTATGTTACTCTGAGCTTCTTTAGTGGGGTTTCCCTTTGGAGGATTTGCAGGAGCTTTTTGATTTCGAAGAATAAATTGTCTTTGGAATTGCATGATGGAGTTATGCAACCCTATTTGGTAATCTTTTGCTTCTACTAACAACCTGTCATCATTTTCTTGCATGAAAAATTCATTAGCATCCATGAACTGTTCATGCTCTTCTTTAGTCAAAAATTACCTATGTCTCGTCACCATCACAACAATGCATTTTGTCTTCAAAATTGTCATCATAATTTTCATTTACATAATTATTTTGAAAATTTCATCTTATTTGTTGATCCCCCTATTGGAACATGGGCAGAGCCATGGTTCAACGCTTCAACTGTGCACCAAAAAAACCCTAAATAACGACCCTTTTGGAAACACCTGTGAATTATATGAAGTCTCGCCCGAGGTAGAGGTAGGGGGGGGTGCAACACTTAGGTGTTTGCAACCTAGATAGGACACATATCTGTGATCACAATACTTAACAAAGAACTTACCCAATAATATTCATTAGTCCTTAACCCCTATTCACATTGTAGGCTAAAACCCTAATTACATATTAACTGAGTGAAAACCAAGATCCAAGCATATCTAATCATTTAGAACATAGCATTAAAGTAGATCTAACATTCATTCACATCATAAAGCACTAAGCATCAAATGGAACTATCATACATCTAGATTAAGCAATTAAGTACATAAACATCATGAACACCATAGCACTAAGCACATCGACACAGGATATGCATGGTTCACCCCAGTGTGGGGCTACGTCCGCCAACTCTTTTTATTCTTCTTTATTAGCTTCTTCCAATCTTCTTACATGCACAGAGCCACAATGCCAACTTCACATAGGACATGAGATCTGTGCACACCTATCCAGATCCTCCTTCCCCAAGTTCAGTCCAAGCACAGAGCCTTACACAGTCTGTGCACAAAGAACTACAAATCACTTGCACTTACCTCTGCAAGTCTCAACATACAGTATGCACAAAGCCTTCACAACTATTTGCACTTAACACTTTGGCCCACATATATTCCACAAATCCCACTTAGATATACTTCATACATCACCTAGATACTTACTTATACATTACAAAAGGGGCCTAAACATGGGTAAGACCCATGGGTAAACATCCCATACCCATTACATAAACCCTAAAACCCAAAAATCCTATAAAAGGGGGTGATATCCCACGATCTCCGCTTCACCTGAGTGCTCCTTCTTCAACCATCCTGTCGAAGTCCCAAAAATGGTCAAACATGACCAAGGTTCTCCAAAACTTGGTCGAGGGCCAACAGGCCCCCAACACTCACTTGTGACTCGTCCTGAGTCACTCTAATCTAGGAAACTCTGCTTCAAAGTCCTCGAGCTGCCTCAATTTTCTGCTTCACGATAGCCTCCTACTTGGATAACTCCTAAATGATTTTCTCACTGATAGGCCCTTCCAAGCATTGTTCCACCGTGGTGACCACTTGTTCCAATTGTGCACCTTGTCCCTTGATCTCTTCAAAAAGTGTGTAGGATTCATCCTACACCGGCTGGGGTATCTGGGTCAATTCCATGAATCTACTCTAGATTGCATTGACCTATTGCTTAACTGCGCAAACCTCCTATGACCTTTTCATATTTTCTACCATCGAAAGCTTCTTTAACTGCACTTGCACTGTCGGTGCTTTTTGCTTTACCTCCTGGAGTTGTGCCTCCAATCACCTTAGCTCTGAGTCTTCTGCAAGATGCTCATAAAACTTTGCACTTTAGTCACTGAGTTGTTTACATTCCAACTCTAACGCCTTGATTCTTTCTACTGCACCCTTGGCAGTTTCTTCTCTCTGATCTCTGACTTCCTACAGAGTGCTCGACACTGCTTGCAGTTCCAATTCTACTACCCTTGCTTGAAGTTGTTGAATGGATTTAGAAAGATTCCCCACTTGGCTCTCATCTGTTTCCTCTTCCATTTGGGCCAATCCCGGCATAGAGAGAAGTTCTCTAGCCACTGCCTCCTTGACCACAGTCTTCTCTGTGAGCAACTGGTATTTTTCTCTCTAAATCTTCTCTTTGTCCTCTTCCAACTTTGCTTCAAGGTCATCTTTCTCTTGCTGCACAACCCGACATTTCTCTAAGCCTTCCTCCTTTGCTTGCTTCAAGGCCTCTATGGCCTGCTCCTTTTTTTTCTGTACTCGTCGAAGGCGAGCCTCTTTAGCATATGCTATCCTTTGCAATTGGGTGGGATCATCACCCAATTCTATACCTTCTGATGATGATGGTGTTGTAGATATTGTGTGCCTTGAGTAGAGGGCTTGATGTACCCCTTTCAGCTCCACCTCGATCATGTCATACATTTTTTCCTACTTTTCTTCGTTCTATTGAAAAATATTTTTCGAAGTGTCTGTGACAGTTGCGATGATGAGGTCAATATCATCCACTGTGAGCATGGTATGTAACTAGGGCTTATTGGCTCATGGCTTCTTCCGTGCTGAGGGTTTATTTGAAGAAACCTTTCATTTCTTTGATGTCTCGGCCTCTGCAAGGGGATCCTTAGGTAGTGTCACTTCGCCCTTGTCTTGCTTGTCTTCTTCCCCTTCCTCCTCTTGGTTTAATTTTTCACGTCCTCCTCCTCTAGGTGATTCAGTTGTAGTTTTATCTGATGCATTGTTTATTTCCTGCACTTCTTCCTTCTTCTTCATCTTCTTGGCACTGCTCGGTCCATCATATTCTTCTTAGGTGACCACAGGACTTTCAATTAGGTCGAGGTCGGAGAGCTATGCCTGTTTGACTAGTACAAGGAATTTTGTAAGCCACTTATTGGTTATTTCCTCCATATCTTCCTCGGTAAGTTTGTAATAGGAATGCATCTCTTCCTTTTTTTTCATCCCCGCACATAGTGATATATATGAAGTGCATGTCTGCACAGAACTTCGCAAGTGGCCTAAACCTATGGAGTGTACTCGATGTTATGCAAGGGAAGGATTCAATGGCCCTATTCAGTTGCACGTAATAGGTGTAGAACACCACATTTGACTGCTATTGCGTCTCTATGTCGCTCAAATGTTGTAGGGTAGTGAACCTCATGGATAGGGGTTTAAATGGCTCAACGTCAGGGAAGGTCGCTCCCTCTAGCATATCCCAAGCAATAAAGGAAACAAGAATCATCAACAAGCTGAAGTGAAACTCGTAGCCCTGGTCCTATTCTTCGCGACAATCCTGCTCCAACTGGTTGATGAAGTAGCCCACCCAGTTCATCTGCATCCCTTCAACGCATTTTCTGGAGAGATCGACGACGAACCCTGCGACTTGCGTTGGGATTTTCTTCCTTGCGTTGGTTTTTTCTTCCTAACGAGCTTACCAACGATCAACTGGAAAGCTAGGAGAACTGTTCCATCTTAGATGGAGGCTACCTTGTAACCCCACTTCCCCTTTTCCACATCGTCGTAGGTGTATTTTATTCGCTGTGCCAAGGCACGATCTGCAGCCTTCCTTGGGTAGAATTTATGAGGGTCTGGTCCCTGCATGCTTAATCTAATGATCATGTGGATCAACACCGGATCCACAGTCACGCACCTATATAACCATATATAACCTCCATGGTAGCAGGAAAGGAGGGTTATAATGCACGTGTTAACCTCTTGATGTCTGTCGAAGTGGGGTATTTTCATGACATTGAGGATGGTGGCACTCATGATCTCCTTAGTCCATGGCTAGGGGACTATCTTCGACTTCTTCCTCATTGTCTTTTTCAAGTAATTATACGATGCGAGCAACGCATAATTCTTCTTGTCACCCAGGTTAAAATCGTTGATCTTAAGGTTAGGGATCAATCCTAGTTGTGTTCCCACTATGCATATCCCCTTCAGGAGGTACGCAATGATGAGGGTGTACTTGAAATATCTTGGGACACTGTCATGACTAACTGTACCAACTAGAGGTGGAATTTAGTCGGGCAAGATTGATGGGATGAGCTTCATATTTGCTAGGTCATCACGGTGCTTTCTTCTTTTCTTTGTCGTAGTTTGGGATGGCCCAAATCGACGTGCAGTTGATGGGGAAGCTTGTAATCCTCTCGTCGATGAGGCATGTACTTCTGTCGACATGACCTTCTCAACCATAAGGTCGATCAAGATTTATTCTATGGACTTATCTATTGTGCTAAGGTCACCCGACATGCACGCTCGCGATCAAATGTCTCAGGTAGGCGATTCGACACTCAAGGTAAGTAAAATGGGTGGCGAGGTCTCAAAATCACAATGCAGTGGTAATAATTTCTTTTTTATCTCGGATAATCACAATTTTCAAAAGTGTCCCTATTGAGGCATTCGAAGGATTAAGTAAACAACGTCATAACAGACTCCTCCAATGGGCAGGAATGCCTCAATCAATACGACTCCATCCGTTGTGGCACTGTCCCAACGTTCCAATTGTGATCTTTCCAGAAATAACGGTGGTTCTATCCATTCTAAAGCGTCTTTCTAACGGTTGTGACACCTCCAACGGTCATATAGCTTCATTGTGGCAAAGTGTCAGTCTACGTTGTTCTGCTATTCTGGAGAGGTTCAAGTTTTGCAAGCCAGCTTCCTACAAAGTCTTCACTAGAACCTCGTGCAATTTTTCTAGCTTTGTTTTCTTTTTACTGATATTTCTTGCTTTCTTTCATGTGATCTGCGTCTTTGTATTCCTCTTTCCATTCTTATTCTTATCTTCGCTTAGCATAGTAACTTCACACTGTTGAGGGTCTTTCACAGGGTTCGAGGGTAATACTTATTTTCTTACTGTTTCTCGGGTAGGTGCTCTTCTCTCGTGCATGGACATGATTTTTAATCCTTCTTGTGTTCTTTCAACCTTGATAGCTATTTCTCTAGCCCTTAGTTTCTTTGAATCGACCTCCTATTATTCTATTAATCATGTTATTCTCCTAGCCATGAAATCCCTTAATTATTTCTTTTTTTGTTCGATAGCTTCCTCTTCTTCTTTCCTTCGGATCTGATTTTTCTCAATCTAGGTCCTTCCCAATAAAAGTGAAAAAGGAGTGTTGTTGTCAACAAAATTAATGACCTCAAATTCTTCTTTTGTCGATGCTCCATGACAAACCATAGGTACATGAGTAAGTCTTCCACATAGGGTTATCATCTTTTCTTTAAACAAGCCTATCCCTCCTAATGAAGGAACCATAGCAGGTTTTTCCAAAATTTTCCAAGTTCTTTCTGTCATGATATTCACCTATGTTTCCTCATCTAGAACACAATCTATGTTGAAGTCTTCTATTCTTATTTCTATGCACTCCTTCTCTTTTAATATCTCTAGTAAATTGATGTCTCTGTGATCACTCAGGGTTTCTTTCATCTACAATAATATAGTCTCTGATTCTTTCTGGTGTTATAGAATATTCTTAATCTCTTGACCCTCTTCATGGTTTTCTTGTCTCATATTCATCTTTTCAACTTTAGCAATCATTCTAGGGTAGTCCAAAACTTCATGACCAACAACTTTACAAAAAATACAAATAGGACCTATACTAGGGAATTCCTTGGCAAGATGTCTCGATCTTCTGTAGCGATAACAAAGAGTCAATCCTCTATTTCTCTTAAACAAATCCCAACCTTTCCTGTACTATGCACTAGAATCACAGTGATGAACCTACAAAAAATTATTTCTAGGATCCTGCATCCAGTTGTTAGGCCAAAAATTCTTTCTATGCATAGGAATAACATATATTTCATTATTTTTATCAGATTTATTCATATCAATTCTTATTTCTTCTAGTTGTGCCCTAGTTTTCCAAACAAAATTTATCAAACATACTTAGATCCATACTTTCGAAGCAAAACTTTCCACTTATCTTACCTTTAGCAGAGCACAAAGCTCTAAGATCTTACCTCTTTTCTTCATATATGATTCCCTTCTTAGCACAGAGCTTCACAAGTCAAGTACAATATTGCTCACTTACAACAATAGATCTACGCACAAAGATTTCTCTTTTCTTTAGTTCCCAACAATCACAATTTCAGGTCCCGACAACAGAACCATTTTTTGGCACAAGGGCATACCCAGCATTCAACGCTTGAATGACACACCAATAAAACTCTAACTATCAACCCTTTCGGCAACACCTACGAAGCAGATGAAGTCTCACCTAAGGTAGAGGCAGGGGGGGTTGCAGAACTCGAGTTTATACAACCTAGATGAGACACAGATCTATGATCACAATACTTAACAGAGCACTTAGCCAATAATATTCATTAGTCCTTAAACCCTATTCACATTGCAGTTTAAAACCCTAATTACATTTCATCGCAGTGACAACCAAGATCTAAACATATCTAATCATCAGCACATATCTAAGAACTGAGCATCAACTAGATCTATCATACATATAAATTAAGAAATTAAGTACATAAACAACATGAATACCATACCACAAAGCACATCGACATGGGATATATAAATTAAGAAATTAAGTACATAAACAACATGAATACCATACCACAAAGCACATCGACATGGGATATACGCGGTTCACCCTAGTGTGGGGCTACGTCCACCAACTCTTCTTCCAATCTTCTTACATGCATAGAGCCACAAGGCCAACTCTGCATAGGATAGGAGATTTGCGTGCACCTCTCCAGATCATCCTTCGTCGAGTTCACTCAAAGCACAGAGACTTACACAGTCTGTGCACAAATCACTGCAAATCACTTGCGCTTAGCTCTACAAGTATAAACATACAATATTCACAAAGCCTTCACAACTATTTTCACTTAGCACTCTAGCCCACATATCTTGCACAAAGCCCACTTATATCTACTTCATACATCACCTAGATACTTATTTATACATTACAAAAGGGGCCTAAACATGGGCAAGACCCATGGGTCGACATCACATACCCGTTACATAAACCCTAAAACCCAAAAAGCCTGTAAAAGAGGGCGAGATACAGTGATCTCCACTTCGCCTAGGCGCTCCATCCTCGACCAACTTGTCAAATTCCCCAAAATGGTCAAACATGACCAAGGTTCTCCAAAACTTGGTCAAGGTCCAACACCCCATGATTTCCCTGATTCCCCTGATTTCTTTGATCCCCTTGATTTCTTTAATCTCTTTGTCTAATTTGTGGGATTTCTTGTATTCTTTGATTGTTGGGTGGACCATCACCCTGTTCATGGGTGTTAGGTTTATTATCTAAATCCATTCTCTCCATTATTTTTTCCATAATCTTCATCATCATTTCAAGCCTTTCTTCTGATGTTTGTGAGGTTAAAGGCTCTGCCTTATCTTGAACTTTTTTCATGCCCCTATAAGAGTCATCTTTGATCTTCCCTGAAGCCATCAGATTCACTTCCACTTCTACTGCATCATTCATCATGTCATATAATGAAGAAAATCCCCTTTCCATCAACAATAAAGAGAAATCACTTTCAAAGGAATCAACATATCTAATTTGGGTAGGTTTAGGGGGGGGGGGTTCACATTAGTAGGAATGAGGTTATATACCTTTGCAAATCTAGTTGAAAAATCTTGCATTGTTTCATTAGGTGACCTCCTCATGTTGTTATACTGATTCAACAACTAAAGGGGTTTTTTCTTGTTTCCCCACTTTGCAAGAGAATTGGTTTCAAAGGCATCAAAATCTACGATACTAGCTATTGGGAGAGCTATGAACCACTTTCTCACTTCTCCTACAAGACTTTGTGCAAACAACCTCATTTTTCCATATTCAAAATCTACTTCTTCTAATTCTATGAAATCATTAAACGAGTCTAGATGTTCCTGGGATGACACACTACCTTCAACATCATATAGATTAATATTTAGATTATACTCCTGGGGAAAATCATGTAACTAAGCAGGAAGCACAAGAGGGGAAAACCTAGATTCCATGGTTGTTGTGAGGGCTTGAAGTGGCTGTTGGTTTTGAGTGTGGATCTGAAGAGGTTTGGTAGAGGCAGCTAAAATTAAATCTTGCAATCTCTTTTCGTCAAAGATGACCTCGTTCAAACAAGATTCATATTTGGTTCTGAACAAAATTTGCTCAAAATTTACATCAAACTCAATATCTTCAATTCTTGTCACTCCATCTTTGGGAAAGGATAGATATCTATCTAAATGCAAAGATGGTATTATTTGCCTTTCTTTTCTTTTGTGTACAAGCTTTTCAGGATCAAACACAAGGATTGCAGCTTCTGGGTTTGGGTTTCTCCTAGTGTGAATTCTTTTGGGAGCCATCATTTCTAACTCAAACTACTTCGTGTTGGTGTCTAAATATGTCCTAAAAATAGCCTTAATTTAACATTAATTTATCAACCCGAGGATTCGTATTTTATCTCAAGAACATCAACAAATTCCATGCAGATAGCTTGTAGAGGATAAAATCACGTAGCTAAAGAAAACCTGAGTTTATCCACAATCAAGTTCCTCAAATGTTCATTTAAAGATTGTCAGATTAAGATCTTAATTAACATAATTGAAATCTAATTGCTAACATGCTGTGAATGAAAATGAACTAGTTAACCTGCTATATTCATTTAACTAAAAACAATGATTGAATCTAAGTAAAGACTCGCAGAATTAACTATTAACTACGAATCGAATTGCTGGAAAGGAAATAGAGAATTAATCTAATGAAAAGAAACTGCAATTGTAATCTAATCTTAAGCAAAAACAAACATAATTGAATGGGAAGGAACAACAATTGTAACTTTAACTGAAAGGAACGACAATTGTAACCTATTCGAGAGGAACAACAAGTGTGAATCTAAGTAAAAGGAACAACACACGTGAAAATGTGAGGAACTATCAAGCAACAAACTTCAATAATGGAAATCGGAATCAACAATCATTAACACTCAAGAGAAATGTTTATATTTTGTATGAAAAATAGTATGAAATCATTAACACGCTTATGCATTCATCTTAACTATTGTAAAGGAGAATTGAATCATAGAAAAGGAATCAAACTGATACAGTTACAACTGAAACATTAGCTCCTTTAGACTGGGCCCTTGGTCTTTAGAATCACTTCTACTAGAAACTCAATATGTAGAAAAGGTGAAAATGATCAAATATTTTATTAAATTCATAGCTGGTACATCATTCACAAAAGCAGCTTGCGCAGAGTAACTCTAAGTCTGAATACTTGAACGCAATTCTTAGATTTTCTTTCAGGATCTATTATCTTCTATATATACAATAATCTGAGCAAATCAAGCCATCATGAGGATCTAAAGATCCTCAGGATTGCCTTACTATTATAAAGTTACAATATAGAAAACAGAATCATCTTTAAAACTGCTTTTGCACCAAAAGTCCTTAACCTCCAATGGCTCATGTATCTTCAAGATTTCCTTTGTTATTTCATTTTTGACAATATTTAACCAATCCTATAACAAAATCAAACAATTCCAATAGTATTTTAGAATCTATTCAACATGAATTCAATAATATCACTAGAAGACATATTAATCATTTTCTATTCTATTTATCTCTAATTAACAGAAAAGTCACTCAAGATTGTATCATGAACTGTGGGGATGAGGAGGATATTTGTACCTTTTTCATAACCCAACATACCCCCTGGATTACCTTCTTTCATGTCCTCATCCAAGATAATATCTTACATGTAAAGTAGTGATGTTGTAAGGAGGGAAAGTTGGTTCACCAGATCTCCTGAATCCATTACTTCTTTTGAGCTCTTCAAAAGTAGCATCCTCCCTTTTCTTGTTAATTTGATAATCCGTCTGGTAACTTTCTGGAGGAAACTAGAGGATAGAGGGATTATACCTGCACCCAATACAAGCATGCCCTTCCTCTAGGAGTAGTCTAGAATACGTTTCCACTCTGTAGGTAGCTACGAAGAAATTCTTGAACCTAAAGGGCTCCCTAATTTTGACTTCATTGGAGGATGCATCCCATCTCACCTTAGAAGTAGCAAGAGCTTCTTCTTTGAGTTATCTAAAGTATATGATGCCTGAATGGATAACCTATCCATGGATGGGGGCTATAGAA
>ML779570.1:692159-745504 GCA_009831015.1 Picea engelmannii
TTAAATAAAATCACTTTTATGAAATTTAACAATACTTAAATAATAAGAGATCTCATTATTATGACCTAACCTTTTTAATTTTTTTTGCCTATAATTCTGGCGTGGATGTTACTGGTAGCGTTGCATTTGGATCTGCTACTCTGCAGGATTGCAAGTGGCCTTCAACCGAATCAATAGTATGAAATGCCTCTTAAGCCCCCTCTGCCAGAATAGAATGACGTTCCACCATCCACTAATAGTAATAAAAAAAAGTGATCAAAGTCAATCGCTACCTTAGATTCATTTCCATTACTTCTTGTAAGATGGTTCATGTTGAAAAAAAATAAAAAAAAATTCAAAGCATTAAAATTATATATATATATATATATATATATATATATATATATATATATATATATAATAGACACCTACTTCACAAAGCTTTTCTCTATCACTTATTATAAAAGTTTTCCTTCTCATTATGACTTATCCACATAAGTTATATATCACTTGTCATGACACTTTTTATCTTGATCATATATTATTAATATTTAAAATAAAAATAATAATTACAATTTTATTTTTTTTTTTTTTTAACTTTAAAATTTTATTATCATTATATTAATTTTTTCAACCCTACACACTCAATATATTTATTTTCATATACTTAAATTTAATAGGTAATAGATAGATTCCAACTTCTAACATCATATAACTTCTTAATATTTGATTCCTCTTACAAATATTAAGGATGCAAAATTTTATATTAAAATGTTCAATAATAAATTCGGTTTTTTTTTTTTTTAAACAATTTTATTATTATTTTAACATAAGTAAAAATTAAATTATACTATCAATACCTTCTCATCATTATCTCAAAAATAAATTTAATTAGATTAAATCTACTTAACTCAATTAATAATATATATCTATTAAATCATAAGAATAACATGAAAACTAAATGAATTTATCTCAATTAAACCACATAATGAAGATATATTAAAAAAATATTATAAAAAATGAAATTACATATACATAATTATTTTAATTTATATACAAAATTGTCTTAAAAAAAATCTGTCACACTACGTTCCATTTCACGTAGTAAAATATTATAAAACAAATTAAATATACTATAAAAATAAATTATTTTAATCTATATATACATAGTTTCATGTGTAAAGAAATCTGTCAAGTCGCCATATATTATTACTGCCTTGAATTCTATGTTCTCAAAATAAATTATTTTAATCTATATATATACACAGTTTCATGTGTAAAGAAATCTGTCAAATCGCCATATATTATTATGGCCTTGAACTCTATGTTCTCAAAATTTAAGGTGTAACTCTCGACATTCAAATACATGCTGGAATTAAAATACATCTTATATGAAGTTAACGACTCTCTAAACTATCTACCATACACTTTCAATAGATTAATAAACCTTGAATTTGAATACACGACTCTTTGGGCTATCTACCATATGCTTTCAACAGATTACTAAACCTTGAATTTGAATACGCGGCTCTCTCAACTATCTACCATACGCTTTCAACAGATTAATAAACCTTGAATTTGAATACACTTACAACCGATTAATAAACCTTGTTAAAATCTACTAACATCGAGAAATACTTATTATATTGGAAATGATATATACTTTCTATATTTATTTATTTGTTGTCAAAATATATACGTCCTTCAAAATATATATGTCTTATTTATATTTTGGGTTGTTATATTTTTACTTTACACGTCTTAATCACTTCACTGGATAAGTCAAAGACATAGGTTAGCGCAGATAGTCGATAAGTCAATAAAGTACGTTACAACGGATATTATTTGTTGTAGGTGAGTTATTGCCTCACAATAAATCTGGGACTGTTGTCAATTCCCAGTTGTTCATACGATTTCATGAGTATGGATACAATGGATAGAAATCAATGAGTACAATGTACAATATGGTCAGAACAAGAATTAATGACATAGCAACCAATTTATTCACACAATCTTCCTAAGCATTAATTACACAAAAAGCCAATTTATTCACTCAATCTTTTAAATCCAATTTATTCAGACCAAAGCATTAATGACATAGCAACGAATTTATTCATGCAATCTTACTGAGCATTAATTACAAAACAAGCCAATTTATTCACTCAATCTTTTAAATCCAATTTATTCAGACCAAAGCATTAATGACATAGCAACCAATTTATTCATGCAATCTTCCTGAGCATTAATTACAAAACAATCCAATTTATTCATGCAATCTTTTTTTTAATTCAATTTATTCAGACAAATTTTTAATAATAGCACTATAGATCATTAATAATCTGACGGGCTAGAGAAGCCACAAGCTAGCTCGTGGAATTAAAAAAAAACTGTAGGATTCCAATTTTTTTGGTATAATAAGTCAGGAAAAGTCTAATTGGCGTTTTGACTATGCCATCTTCTACACTACAACTCCATTCCATTCATTTCAAGCCCACTCACTCCAATTCCATCTCCTTCGTCTTCTTTGCAGACTCTTCTGCTACTAAATTTCTTATCTCCAAGAGCATATCGCAGAGTATCAAAGTACATGGTCATCCTTACCAATTCAATGACTCTCATTGTTTATCAAGTTTGATTTCTTGTTGCATCTTCCCTTATCCACCTCTGCTTCCCAACATTATGTATTGGCAGTCACTACCAATAATTTTATTGGGATATATGTGGGAACTTTGATTTCATATATCCTTTTGGGAAAATTAACAACGATTGTGGTGATCATCAGTTTCAATTACACTGTGATCGGAGAAGCTATCCTCTACTTAATGTCAGTGGAGATGAGTATCTCATCTTGCAGTCGATAGTCTTGAACAACAATAGCCTTAATTATAGCATGAGAATTGTCAACTACAATCTATGGAACACTATGTCGCGGTAAGACCAATCCTTCAGGTAACTACTCTCAAATTTGGTGGCCCGCCTCTCATTTTTGTATAGCCCATGGATACACCAATCTCACGCAATTATCAAACATAAGTTTTCTCATAAGTACCGTTTATTTGGCGATGATTGGTACGCCATTTCCAATCCAGAATCTGGGAGACGCTTCTGCCAAAGCAATCTTCGACTGCCAGTGAAGAACAACTTCATAATTAAAAAAAAATGTAGAACTGAGTACACACATATTAGCAAGTTTTGAAATAGCATGGCATGGCGACACGAAGAGAGATCGAAGTTGTGGAACTTGTTTGGAAAGCAGAACTATGAAATCGATTAGAAAGTAATTTTACGTGGCTTGAGTTGAGCAAAACTCAGCTCAAGTAAATGCTCATCATTAGAGAGATTAAGTGACAGATGTAGGTTTGTCAACAATGCTTCTTGGTCCCAACTTAAGAGCCAAGAAGCATGCAAATATCTTAATACAGAAAAATAAGAATACAACTCTTTTTCATGGATTTTTGTTTCTACCTCTTCTTCTTCTGAAGAAGAAAAATTCAAACCATCGTAACTCCCATTTGCACATTCATGGGAAGAATGTGCATCATCAACATGGCTACTACTCATGGTTTGTTAAGGGCTCATTATATCCACAGACATGTCAATTGCTGAATAGTTTCTACTACTGGCAATAGAGCATTGCCTATTATCAGATTTAATACTTTCTCTGGACTTCATATCAAGTTCTTGTGCAAGTGTGTTTCTTCTCTCTGTCCCGTGCTCTATATGACATGGTCTTTCTGACCTGTACTTGAATGCAGGATGAGATAGACATTCCTTACCCATCTAATTATGAAAAGGGCCAGTTTGTACCTTTTAATCACTTGAACTCTTGAAGTCAGTTTAAATGATCCTGAAACTTTCACTATTCCCAATTGAGTTCTAGTCGACTGCACTAAAATGCTAGATACCTTAGACAATCCAATAGTAAAATACTCAGTAAAGTGATAACTACAAAGTGTTTATTTATCGAATAATAAAAAGTGTTAAAATCGTAAACAAATTAAGACTCTCAAAAAAAAGGAGGATCACAAAAATAGAAATTCTGAAGGCATAGTAGATAGTGATGTAAGATTTTAGGCATACATATTGAAATTTGGATTGTTACACTTGAAGCATTTCCCAGAGCCTGAAAACCAATTCTCCAAGCCATGACACCTCTTTGTTATTGTCGTGATGGCACCTCATAGACCTCATAGACCTCTTTATCACACACTAAAATTGAGGTTTTCTAATATTTGAGTTTTGTTCTGTTCAAGTGGATATATCTCTCTGAGATAAAAAAATAAATAAAAAATAAATAAAAAATAAAAAAATCAAGTTAATGCTCGTTATCCATCTTTGAAGGTTATCTATCTTTGTTGTTGGTTATCCATCCACTGTTTCTGGTCATCAATATCACTTAGTTTATTTGTGAATGCCATATCATCATACATGAAGGATAATTATTAACTACATTAGTCAATGCTTTGGAAATAATGAAAACATATAATGAGAGATAATGTTTTCCGAAGCTGCTCAAGGGATTTGCATGAAAACTATCACAAAGTGTTTTAAACTCTATAGAAAACTATCTAATGCATCTATTTTTTTTTATTTTTTTTTAAGGGGAATTGTAATGGAGAAGAACCATTTCTTTGTAGTAAAAAGAAAATACAATTAGTAATTCAAAGGATTAAGTTAATCAAATGAGAGACACGGTTTATGGGATATGGGGAAAATAAAATAGGCTCAACTTCATTTGAGAGCCCTAATGAAGTAGATCAATCTTTGAAATCAATTATATTCTATCAAAATTGAATATTGAACTATCTATTATATAAATGCTGAAGGTTTGCACCATTAATGCATTTTTCTTATAAAGTGTTGAAATTCTATGATCTATGCTATTGCACATTGTTGGCATAATATGGCCCTTAAGGTCCTAGTATTTAAACCAAGGCTCTGATACCATATGTAACACCCATCCAGGATGTTTAAACAATTAATCTTTCATTTTATACCTACGCAATAACAACTTTGCTTTAACATAATTTCATTTCATTTACACAATTCTTCTACATCTGCTCAACGATATATCTAAATAGCATGATGAAATTAATAATAGGTTAACTCTAAGATTTGAAACTTAAAACAACAGTATATACAAATGTCAACAACAAATACCACTGAAAAATACCTCTTCCTTAGTTTGTCAAAGCTCATCAATTGCAATGTAGTCCTAGGCGCTTCCCAGCATTCTTTTCCAGCTTTCCCAGAGTGAAACAACGGAATCCTCCTTGCCAACTAGGAGCCTAGCAGGCTTCCTAGCTCCAAGAAACCTTCCGGTTTCTTGGCCCTCCATGCCCGTGACTCCAAGAACAGTAAAGCACAAATGCTCAAACAAAACCATCACAAGAATTATATCTCCCAAGAATTTCACAACCTCTCATCATGCTCAAACCTCTCCATCCTCCCCCTCCTCTCTACTTGTTCTTTCTATTTATCAAGTTTCCATACACACTTCCCCAAGTCTCCTCAACCACCCTCTTTATTATCCATCAACCTCCTTTATCTAGATATTTTGGGAAAATATTAAAATAAAACTAAATATAAATGACTTGCATTAAACAATAATAAATAAAATAAAAAGTCTTTATTCTCATGCTAGATAATAAATGTTATTTGATAATTTTCCCCAAAATGTACATAACACTCCACCATGATCATTTAATTCATCACACCCACCATCTATCAAAGTCAAGAAAATATTTAATGCTTCTAGATATTTGTATGCAATATAATTTACATATTCAATAAACATTCAATTAAATAGTTAATAACTCACTTTAATAATTAATACATTAATTACTTATACTAGTGTACATGAGTAGGGTATGTGTCCGTAGCTAGCGGACACATATCTCATGCATGTACTAATGATAAACGATCATTGTCTCTAGTGCATAGTTCCTATATGATCACCAAGACATGTAGGAAAACAGATCAAGTAATGCATCATTTAATAATCTTAACAAACTAAATTACACCAATTCATCAATAACTCATTGTCACACTTAAAATTTCAATAGGAAATCAAAGAGGGTTTTAAACATGGTAGGAACCAAGTGAGTAAACAATAGTGGCATCTCTAATCCTCAATTAGTATTCTCAACTAACATCGAAGCATCCTTCCTTCCTAACCTACTTCCATCTTCCATCCTATCCTTTCCTCTGTTGGACTAAGATGGAGCATCAACTATATTGACCTAACTCCAGATAGAACCCGTAAGCGGAAGTGTCATACATCTTGACCAAGCTTTCCCAACAAGCAACTAGCAGTCGTCATCACAGGTCTAGGGGAGCGTGACTTCACACAACCCTCCCATGACTCTAGGTTTCGGAGGATAAATGGTGGGAAATGCCTCCACCCCTCCTCATAGAACTAGGTTCAACACCCTACATCAAGTCATACTGTGCAACTACTATTCTTAGAGTCACGTCATCAAACATCCACTCTGGGTAAGTTGTGCATCCTGTCAAAACCACATTTACCATAGATCATAGTAATATTTCGAATCATAAATTAAATAGTAAGTACAACTTATAGCATACAATATCTTCTTGATGTCTACGACATCCCAATTACTTCAATACTATAGTCATTTGGCTATCACATAGCTCATCATCCTGTACGTTAGTTCACCAATAACACATATTGATGCAGATACATCACAAATTTATATAAGAATCCATATTTGCATTGATGCTCAATTAAGAAATGTATTCCTATTTACATAATGCATTGCATCTATTATACATTCACAACATAACTTGAATTGGTATACATGTACCGAACTTACCCATTTTAATTTTCATGTTTAAATAATCAAATAACTATCTTTGTCATGAGCATATATCATGTAACATACAAATAGGTCTAGAGGTAAACATCTCAATGTCTAACAAAGTCTAATTGACTCCAAACAAATGCTAAACTTTGAATTATTAAGATTAGTAAACAACAATGTTCTAACTACCTAAGGTCAAAATATGGGGCGTTACAGCACTGTTTATGTGCCTTTGTTAGATCCATTCCAATTTCCTGGGCCATCCTTAGGGTCTTAATCTGAAACTCGATTGGAAATATGGGTTCTTTACCATAGACTAGGTGATAAGGAGAGTAGCCAGTGGTGTTACGTCATGTTGTGTGATAGGCCCATAAGGCATTTGGGAGCTCAGTAGCCCAATTCTGTCGGTTTGTTGAGACAATCATTTTCAAGATTGCCTCCAAGACCTTATTTGTTCTTTCTACTTGCTCGTTTTCCTGTGGGTGGTATGGAGAAGTAACTCTGTGATTAATATGATAATTTCCAGGGTGGTGGTGATTCTATGGGATGTAAATTGTGACCCCCCATTAATGATTACTTCCCTAGGTAGTCCATAGCGTACAAATAATTTAAAAAGGAATTTCATGACTACCTCTTCTGTTGCATTGGGTAGGTATTCTGCCTCTACCCATTTGGTCATGTAGTCCATTGCCACTATAATATAGCCTTCTGATTTGACTTTGGATTGAAGGGGCCAACGAATTCTAGTGCCCATCTCTCAAATGGTTCTGCGACTATTTTTTCTTTCAAGGGAATTTCATCAGCCTGACCTGGTTTTAACATCTGTTGACAATTGTCGCAAGTCTGGACATATATCTTTGCATATCTGAATATTGAGGGCCAATAGTAGCCCATCTATAAAATTTTGCGTCCTGTCCTGTGGTCTGCAAAATGCCCGCCACAGGGTTCATCATGTCCTGCCTTTAGTATGTCGTAGATTTTTTCATCCCGTATGCATCTACAGATCTGGAGACCAGCTCCTGTGTGGAAGAGATATCCGTTGATCCAAGTGAATCATGCACTACTCTGGATGATCATTTTTATTTCCCTTGATGATAGATATGCCGATAATCTTCCCACTGCCAGATAATTTTCCACATCAACGTACCAAGGTGACTTTGTGGTAAAAACAAATAGATGCTCATCTGGGAATTGGTCTTCAATTGTTAAGGAGTCATCGGTTTTGGGTATGCGGGATAGGAAGTCTACGACAAGATTTTCTCTCCCAGGTCTATCTTTGATGGTGATGTCAAATTCTTGCAAGAGTAATAACCACCGAGTGACCCATCCATTAGTAATTGGTTTATTAGCTAGGTATCTAATAGCAAAATGATCAGTATACAGAATAACTGGATATCCTGTTATATAATGACGAAATTTATTGATGGCATGTATAACAGCTAAAAACACTTTTTCTGTTACTATATAATTAAGTTCATATGGAGTAATATTATTGCTAATGAAATAAATAGCGTAGTTTTCTTGTCTTCTTCATGTCCAAGGACAACGCCTATAGCAATATTTGATGCATCGGTGGAGATATGAAATGGTGTTTTCCAATTTGGTCCCCTCAACACCAGTGTTGTCGAGATCAGTTTCTTGAGTCATGCAAATGCGACATCACACTTGTCAAACCATTGAAACTCCACATTACCAGTCAAAGCATGTAAAGGTGCAGCGGTTCTTGAATTTTTTTTCATAAATCTACGATAGTATCCATAAGCGCCAAGGAAACTATGTACCTTAGTTTGTGTGTGTGGTGTAGGCAGATTAAAGATTACCTCTACTTTTGTTGGATCTACTCTAATTCCATCTGCAAAAATATAATTCCCTAGTACCACACCTTCCATCATCATCATGTGACATTTTTCATGGCTTAAACATAACCTGGTAGAAATGCACCATGCTAGTACCTTCTCTGGATTATTCAGTGCTTGATCGAAGTCATCGCCATAAGGAGTGAAATCATCCATATAAACTTCAAGGCCTTCGCTGATAAGATCATTGAATATGCTCAGGATGGCCCTTTGGAATGTGGTTGGAGCGTTACATAGTCCAAAGGGAAATACTCTGTATGCAAAGGTACCCCAGGGGCATGTGAATGTATTTTTATCTTGATCTTCTAGGGCAATCTGGATCTGATTGTAGCCACTAAAACCGTCTAGGAAGGAAAAGAATTTCTTTCTTGCCAAAGTATCCAGCACCTGATCGATGAAAGGTAAGGGGAAATGATCATTTTGAGTGGATTTGTTAAGTTCCCTATAGTCAACACAGATTCACCATTTCCCATTTTTCTTTGGGACGATCACTAATGGGGAAACCCACTGACTATATGAGACAAGATATATAAAATATACGTCCAACAGTTGTTGTAATTCTTCCTTAACAATATCCTTGAGATGGGGATTCAGTCTTCTTTGTTGTTGTCGGATAGGTCAAGTGTCTTTCTCAATATAAATGTGGTGTGTGTAGAGTTGCGGATCAATACCTTTCATATCAGAATACTCCCATGCAAAAGCTTGTTTATATTTAGAGAGGACTTGAATTAGCTTTTGTTGTTTTTTCTCATCTAAATTGGCATTGATGTTCAGAGACCTCCCTGGTGAAATCTCAATGGATTTGTTGTTATGAATAGTTGTAGTTGGGATTTGTTGTTCCATTAAATCTTCCAGCGGGTCTCCCTGTGATTCACAGTCTAGAACGTCTTGGAGCATCTGGCAGGTTGGGTTACCCACGGTGGTTGGGATATTAATAAACCCACAGTTTACATCATCCTCTAGCTAGATTTCAAGTATGAGGGCTTCTTCCAGTGTGAGAGGGGCTCATAAATCCTTTTATGGATATCGAGGTGGTGGCAATTGTGGATATACAAAAGTCGGGCTTGGCTTGGCAGGAGGATATAAGATGAGATTATTTGTGACACCTCCTCTAGCAATTGTCATATTACCCGTTCGACATCCTATGTATGCATCGACTATTGTGAGCCATGGTCTGCCTAGTATAAATGGAAGCCCTTCAAGTCCACTTCTTGGGTTGATGATGAGGAAATCCATCGGATATTCCCAAGAGTTGACTGATATTGCTATATCATGTAATGTGCCAACTGGTCGAACCACCGACTGATCTGCTAATTGTAACATGATTGGGGTGGGTTCGAAGGAGTCAAAACCGAGGGTATTGCAAGTATCCATAGTCAAGATATTGATGGTTGCTCCCAAATCAACTAGTGTATTTGGAAAAGAACAACCCTGGATATGAACTGTTACTATGGGATTCCCTGGATCTTCATATTTGATTGGTTCTTGTCTGCCAAGAATTAGATCACACAAGGCTCCTACTACACAAACTGTTGATGATGAATTTTTTATTTTCCTAACAGGCTTCCTCCCACATAGTTCCTTGATTTTTTTAATGTAAATTGGAATATCTTGTAGAGACTGCAGGAGTGGAATCTTGACATATAGATTCTTGAGTTCCCCTACAATGTCAAAGTTGGGATATTCGGTAGGTTTTTCTATCATCAATCTTTTGGGGAATGGAGGGGAAGGAGTTGCATTCTTATCAGTATCCTATGATTCTACTGTGTTTCCCCCCTGCTCGATTTATTCTATTATTACCACAGTCAAGGGTGTTATTGTTGGTTGTTTTTCATTCTCCTACTCTTGAGAAACATTATTTTCTGTAGGATAAATTATATGCCCCGATCTCAACCGGAGTTCGTTGCACCCTACCAAGTTGGTTTCCCCTTCCTCGTTCTCCATAATCTGGACGAGTTGAGCTGGTCTATTATTAGGGTTTGGGTGAGGTTGGGCTGGTCATTGGGGGTTCAATTGTGATTGAGGGTTTTGGGGAAGTTGGAGTGGAGCTTGCAACATGGGTTGGGTTTGAGGGGCCATCCCCATGGGTTGATTGTTTATCCTCATGGGGTGCTGCCAATTCTGGTTCCAATTTGGGTTTTGGGCAGTCATATTGGGCCACTGTGAAGGGTAAGGGTTATTTGAATTTTTCCAGGGTGAGGTGGGATATTGTGAGTTAGGCCAGGTAAAATTTGCAGTTGGTTGATTCTGCCAAATAGGATTTGCAGCGAATTGGTTTGGCCAAGTGGGATTTGCAGGTGGGTATTGGTGGGTTTGCCAGTTCTGATTAGTAAATTGCTGGCCCTGCCATGCGTTACTAGAATTTTGCTGCTGATTATACTGTCCAGGAAAGAGAGAGGAAGGGTATTGTAATGTATTTGGAGGTCGGTTCTGCCATTAACGACGCCGAGCCATCAGATATAATGGTTTGTTTCTTCTTCCACTTCTCTAAAGAAAAAATTTAGTCCAAGGAGCAATGGGCATTGTTCTGTGTCATGATCCTTGGCACAAATAGCGCAAACCCAAACCATACCCAAAGGTAAATCCCTTGGAACGTGTTTTCTTCTACATCTGTGGAAAAATATGGCCAAAGTCTATTTTGCTTCTGGTTTTTTCTATTTGGCCTATAATACATCCAATTGTGTAGTCAAAGTGCTTAGGATATTTGTTTTGAAATATTCTAAGAGATTACCGACTTAATCTCGTGTAATGACCCCGCTGGTAGTATTTCTACTTCTGGTGAGGGAATTCTGCATTCCTGATCTGGTCTGTGTGCTTCCTCGTGAGCACCTGGTACACAATTTAATGATGTCATCATAAGTTTCTTCATAAATGTCACCCTTCCCCATTAGATTCAATGTTTCTACCCATTCATCTTTCATACCTTTAATCAAAGTTTCTTTAAGCACTTCCCCTGGTAATGTACCATAGGGCGATGTTTGCAAATTATACTGAAATCTCTTAACATATTCTTCTAATGATTCATTTTCTTTTGGAGTCATTTGAAAGATTTCATCTTTTAGGTCCCTGGTTCTACAATAATCCTGATATTTTGTCAAGAAGGCTTGTTTCATTTCATCCCATGAGTTGATGGTTCCACCTCCCAATCCCATAAACCAGCGTAGAGTTGCTCCCTTTAAGGTAGAGGGGAACAATTTTAATTTTTGGGGTTCAGAGGTGTAATTATACCCTCTACATAGGACATCAAATTTGAATAAGAATGCACCCGGGTCTTCTAAAATTAATCCATGGAAGGTTCACAGGTTTTGTAGGGGAATTTATTTCATGGGAGCATTGACAATTGGATCAACTATCGGATATTCCAACGTGGAGGTTTGGGGTTTTTGTTGATTTGGTTGCACCATTTGATCGAAAATGTTCCAAAAATCTTCAGCAATTTCTTGATCCGGATGTTCTATTCGAGGGGGTTGTTTATTTGATCCTCCAGGGGATTTGATTGCAGTCTCTCTATCTGGGATTTCGGGTATGCCTTCTTCATTCACAGGAGATTCAGGATCAGGGGGTGGTGATGGGTTTTCCTTGGCAACCCCATTGGTTTCTCCATCTCCTTCCTCCACATTACAAGAGTTTCCCTCTTCTAAAGGGTTGAGGGGTGGAAGATCTGTGCTCTGAAATCTTTTCTTAGACCCTTTAGTTTTGCTATGAATCTCATTGTGGGATGCAGTTGGTGAAACTGCTACCTGAGGGATTCAGATAGATCCTTTCCTAGGTCCAACCGAAGCGTGAGAGTCATATTTTTGGATGATGTCGTCTATGAAAGTGCTTCCTCCAGGGAACACCGATCCCTGGGGTTTGGTATTTTTTGGTGGGGGTTTTGGTTTTTCAAGATCTTTCTTTTTAGTCATACACACTTCACACAACAATCAAAAAATGAATTCAAAGAGAAACACCTATATAACCTATCAAGTGTCAACTGGAGGTAAGCGTTGGCATAAGCATCTTACTTATTTCCTACGTAGCTTCTTACCTTCCGTCTTCAATACCTGGTCCTCCAGAGACATAATCTATGCTATCTTTGACATTCTCCCCGGCAACAGTGCCAAAATGTTGGTGTCTAAAGATGTCCTAAAAACAACCTTAGTTTAACATTAATTTATCGACCCGAGGATTCGTCTTTTATCTCAAGAACATCAGCGAATTCTATGCATATAGCTTGTAGAGGCTAAAATAGTGTAGCTGAAGAAAACCTGAGTTTATCCACAATCAAGTTCCTCAAATGTTCATTTAAAGATTATGAGATTAAGATCTTACTTAACAGAATTGAAATCTAATTGCTAACATGCTGTGAATGAAAAGGAACTAGCTAACCTGCTAAATTAATTTAACTAAAAATTAATGATTGAATCTAATTAAAGACTTGCAGAATTAACTATTAACTAAGAAACGAATTGCTAGAATGGAAATAGTGAATTACTCTAATGAAAAGAAACTGCAATTGTAATCTAATCGTAAGGAACAACAAACATAACTAAATGGGAAGGAACAACAATTTTAACTTTAACTGAAAGGAATGACAATTGTAACCTATTCGAAAGGAACAACAAGTGTGAATCTAAGTAAAAGGAACAGTGCATGTGAAAACATGAGGAACTATCAACCAACAAACTTCAGTAATGGAAATTGGAATCAACAATCATTAACACTCAAGAGAAATGTCTATCTTCTGTATGCAAAATAGTATGAAATCATTAACACGCTTATGCATTCACCTTAACTATTGTAAAAGAAAATTGAATCATAAAACAGGAATCAAACTAATACAGTTACAGCTGAAACAGTAGCTCCTTTAGATTGGGCCCTTGGTCTTTAGAAGCACTGCTACTAGAAACTCAGTATGTAGAAAAGGTGAAAATGATCAAAGATTTTATTAACTTCATAGTTGGTACATCATTCAAAAAAATGGCTTGCGCAGAGTAACTCTAAGTCTGAATACTCGAACGCAATTCTTAGATTGTCTTTCAAAATCTATTATCCTCTATATATACAATAATCTGAGTAAATCAAGACATCCTGAGGATTGAAATATCCTCAAGATTGCTTTACTATTATAAAGTTACAATATAGAAAACCGAATCATCTTTAAAATTGCTTTTGCACCAAAAGTCCTTAACCTCCATTGGCTCATGCATCTTCAAGATTTCCTTTGCTATTTCGGTTTTGAAAATATTTAACCAATCCTGTAACAAATTCAAACAATTCCAACCGTATTTTAGAATCTATTCAACATAACTTCAATAATATCACTAGAAGACATATTAATCATTTTCTATTCTATTTATCTCCAATTAACAGAAAAGTCACTCAAGATTGTATCATGAACTATGGGGATAAGGAGGATATTTGTACCTTTTTCATAACCCAACACTTGGTGCAACTGGTCTCTTGGTAATGGAGTCGCCAGGGAAAAAATAATCTCAGCCAATAAGGTGTTTGATTCACTATCACCCTTAGGAATCAAATCTGAATCTTTAAGTCGTTCTTTTCCCAAGGAAGATTTCACTTTCATCCCCAGCAACAGTGCTCGAATGTTAGCACTATGTAAATTTGTTCAGTTGATAAACAAACAACAGAGGTAACTGTTTCAACCAACTTTAGAGTTTGGTACTAGATTTCTCAGCTCAGAGAGGGATCTCTCGTGTCACTTGATGTTTCTTTGGCAATCAATGGCTATATTTGGTTTTGTTTTGGGGGGTTTTTTATATATTTGATGGAAAGGAAGGGGAGGGACACTTAGGGCTATGGATTATAGATTATGAAAGTGAATGAAAACAATGATTGGTTGGTAGAACTCTCTAGAGGATAAAGGATAAATGAAGCAATGAATATGAATTATAAATTGTATTTATGAAGAGTGTAAGAAGAAGGAGAAAACAAGTAACTGCAGCAAAGCATTACCGAAATGAATTTTGAATTAGTTAGAAAGAAAATTACACAGTTTAAATTGTTTAAGCCGAGAGCATCAAGAGATGAATTCTGAGCTTTTAACTATACAATTTAAACAGAAGAAAATGCAAATGGAATTAAAGAACACATGAAATACATACAATGAGAGGAGACAAAACTCATATCACCACCATTAGAATCTTTTCATAGAGGCTTCAAAAGCTTTTGCATATGTATTCAATTCAGCTCCAGAAAATTAAAATTTAGTTCAAAACAACTAAAAGGTGCCCTTGCACTTCTGCCAACATTAATACATTCGGAACTTCTAGCATTTATACAATTCGAGTTCCTTTCAATTAGAAACTGATTACACTAGCTGAATTGAAATGTTTCAGCTTCTAAAATTGACTACAATAATTACATTTGACAGTTTTGGTATGCAAACCAATTATAATGATTGATACAAAAAAAATGTTTCATAAACTATCAGTCGGTTCCTCTAACTCTTCAGCTTCTGTCTTCGCCATCTGTCATGTTTTGTTTCTCTATCGGATCGGCCATTTTGATGACACCTGGACATTATTTCTTGGTTCCCGGGAAATTGCACTTTTTTTTCCGAGTCGCACTATTTCCTTCCACTACAAGTGAGAGGGGATATCGTAGTCCATCATTTCCTTGATCATTATTTGTAGGTCAATGCAAGAGGCATATGTCATGACTAGCAAACCAATCTTCACCGTCTTGAATTGATTCAAGATTTCAAAATTTGTGATCAAATACTCCACTAAGTTTGTTCCTTTCAAGTTTTCCTCCAGGCTTTCAAACTTGGAGTGATCCATTCTGCATTGGGTGAGGTGAGAGTTGTATTCCTCCTGATCATACAATTTTCCTTTTCCATCCCAAAATGGTGGGAGGCCTTTGATGAACAACTCTTCAAACATATATTTGAATTCCTATATACTCTTCTCCATCTGCATGGCCTTGGTTTGGACTGATTTAAGCAGGTTATGCTTGGAAATGACCCTCCTGGCCCAAATTATCAATGTAGTCTTGTCTTTGACCCCAATGGTTTGAATTTCAGTGGTGGGGATGGAATTCAGCAGGTTTATAGCATTTTGGGCCTACTATGAGGGTTTCTTCGCTAGTGTCTCACTCACAACAGTGCACCTGCTTCTGGTTGTGATGGCCATACTATCTTTGTCATTGATGAAATTTAAGTACACCCTGAACTTGGAAACTTCAACAGTAATAGAATCCTAGATGACATGTTTGGCTCCTTGCAATAGTCCTTTTCCTTTTAACCATGTTTTCAGCTTGTCTACTCTTTCCTACAAAGCTTGATTCTCTTTATGGAACTGAACCACCCTTTCATCCTCTGTTTTCATCTCTTGACACATCTTATCTATATCTTCCTTTAGACATTTGATCTCTACCACCTCCAAGCTGACCTGGGACATAGCCTTGACTAGTCCTTCGGTTCTTGGCCCAATTTCTCTAGTAGAAGGTACACCAACAACTATGTTTGGTACCTTTGTCTGTTCTTGCGACCAATTTTCCTTTTCTTTCTCTAACTATAATACCTTGGCCTTGTAATTCAATGATTCTTGTCAAAATGTATCCTTCTCTTGCTCTAGAGAAACCAGTTATGTTTTTTGTGGATGCTCTGTGGTAGACATTTTTAGTTTTTTCTTCAAGCTTTGAATCAACTTGTCTTTCTCTTATAAGTAGGATTTCACTCCCTCGGGGCCTTTAGATTCTAGTCTCTTGAATTGAGTCTGCCAAGATCTGTTGGATGCTTTATCTTGTCTCAACTGCCCCTCCAACTTAAGTGCATGGGTTGACATCTTTGAAATTTTCAATCTCAGAACCAAGTAATCTGAATACACCATGTCACAGGTGTTCATGTGGAATTTCACCTTTTCCGGAGCACTGATGTTGTCATAATGCATCTTAACCTCAGACACTTTATCCTCATCTGCAACTGCTATGTTGAGTTTCCTCTTCTCTACATGCTTGACTGTGAAAAGAGAATATTTGTGTTGAGAAATCCTTTCTACCTCGAGGATCAACTCTCTTATTTCACTCATTGCCAAGTTTCCTTTCTTACCATACTGCCTTGCCAAATATTCTTTAGATTTATAGACTACTCTAGGTGCCTTATCAAAGATGTGTTTTTTGTTGCTGAAAGCTCTTGAGATGCTTTCACCTTGGGTCATGCTTCCTTTACCAGCCTCTTCATTTCTAGTGCCACTCTTCACCATATCCATACTTACTTTCTCTTTAGGCTCCTCTTCCTCCAGATCTACTATCTGTGGGGATTGTGTGATTTTCATCTTTTTAGGGACAACCTGTTGATTGTTGATGCCTAGGGCCTATGAATTGATTCTCTTGGTGTAGACAATTACTTTGGGAATTTTGAGTATCAGCTTCTAAGGAGTCTTTTGTGTCTGATTATGTTGTAGTGTTTTCCCTACTTGTTGTGTTTGAGAAGGCTACAAGATGGCTTCCATATCAACATAGGTTTCTAAATTTGTGAATTTGTCAAAACCTTTGACATACTTGTGTTCATAACGAGCCTATTTGTTCATCAATCTTCTTTTAGATATGATCTGAAGTGGATCATATATTCTTCCTTGTAGTTGTGAAAATCCAAACTCCTTGAGTTTGGCCTGGATCTGAGATAAGAGGGATCTAGTTTTTACAACAAAGGGTCCTATGATGAAAGGAAATTTGAGGTTAGATGCCTTGTGCATTTTTAGGAAATTTCTTGTCTCTGTGATGATTCTTTGTTTGATGAACTCGAGGGAAAAAACTCTGGGTGTCATAAAAATAGGAAAAAGGTAGGGGGATTCATGGAAACCATAAACCCATATCACTGTTGAATGCATCAAAAGAACCCAGTCCCCTACTTTTTTCTTTGGATTTTGCTGTAAATAACTATTCATGTCGTCTAGGACCCTTGGTATGCTGGAGTTGAAAATTAGGATGTGAACTATTGACATGATCTTATTTATGAAAATGAGCATTGTGATTCTTTTGCATTCAGTTGAGATGAATGAATATTCACGGAAATATTTCTTGTTTGTCTCCAAGAACATCTTCAGCAAGTATGTGTAATACTTGAAGTGCCTTAGTAACTAAAAATTCACTAGCTTCTTGTGGACATTATCAACTATGAATTTATCAAAGCTAATGCAAATTGAATGACTGGACTCTGACTGAAAAAATGCTAAGAGAAAACCTAACATGACTTCGACCACATATCTATCGTTGTCCAGAACTAAAATATGACTCAATATGGAACAGACCCATTGGATTTCAATAATCATGACATTTACATTCATTGGAAAGGAAAGACTCTCAGAAAAATGCACGGGTTTGACAATTGTTTGCAAAAATAGGTTTTTGACTTCGGAGGGACATTCTCAGTAAACCATGATTAGATTTTCATCTTCAAATAGTTCAGACACGCATAGGGGGACTCTGGTATACCGAGGGCGTATCAAATTGATGGCCTATCTACTCTACACAAGACATCAAACCCTAGTTTATTTAGGATGACTTTCTTTTCCTGTGAGTACTTCTCTTCGCACCAACCTATGAATTATGGGAAATGGAATGTGACCTCGACGACATAAGGGAATATGGAGGCATGGACTTCTTTGAGAAAGGGTATTTGTTTCCCTACATTATATGACATATTATCTCTGGACACGAAGATGGGCGAGATGGTTATTTCAGTGTCAAACACATCTGAATCTCTATCAATTAGGGATTCTTTGTTCGACGTGTGATATTTATCTTCTACAGACATAATGACAGGGTCCATGGCGGCGATGAAAAATACCTGGGAATGAGCAGAAAATGCGTGAGTTTGGTGCATTGTTGGAGCTTCAGCTCGAATGGAGCGATCGTGCCAACTTCCAACATTCCAATGATTTGAAAAACATAAAATAATGACAAGGGTCCACCCCTTTATATACACTTTCCTGATTTCAGGGATGAGGAAAAGTGGTTTGAGGTAGACTGCTTATCACCCCGAAGTGCACCAAGTGGCACCACGTGGTCCCATGCCAAAACCACAGTATTATTTTCGGCCCTCTTTCATGAATTAACCTCCACGCTAGTTCTCTGCCCGAAATGATCCCTGACCATTGATCTGTGGTGCCTGCGATCTGTGGCCCACCGAGTCCTATCAACTCCGCAGTTACGCTAGTTTATCACGCCTCTACATCAATTTAGCATCTCGCTAAGTTCTAAAACTGGATTTTATTATAGAATTTTTTATAGCAATAGCAGTACCCATGGAAGAGGACAACTCAATAGATATACAATAGTATTAGTACATTCCTTCTTGTACTTGAGAACCAGATGGAATTATTGAATATAAGTTACCCACTTTAGTTGGAGTTCCTCTTAAATCTTGGATTAAGAATTTATATATTTCAATGGATAATGATCTATGTGTAGAATTGTATCTTCACCCAACAAATAGTGGTCCTAAT
Organism: Picea engelmannii; assembly: GCA_009831015.1. Lineage (NCBI taxonomy): Eukaryota > Viridiplantae > Streptophyta > Pinopsida > Pinales > Pinaceae > Picea > Picea engelmannii. Next base: position 711,267 of record ML779570.1, read on the forward strand.
GCTTTAGACTCTATACCAAGGCATAAAACTCTTTATCATAAGTGTTATACTTGATTTTTTCATATGTTAAACTCTTCAAATGATATTCCATATGGTAACCTCCCTATTTGAGTATGGTTGTAATGACATATTGTGAGGCATCACACTTAATCTCGAAAGGCTTTTGGAAATTGGTAATATGTTTTATTAGTGTTGAATATAGCCTCTTCTCTACCTGCTAAAAGGTGTTTTTATCCTCTAGTGTCTAGTCAAAGTGGCATTGTCTAGATAAGTGATAGAAATTTACGCCCCCAATAAAAATCTAAACTTCTTCTATGAAGTGTGGTAACAACCACTTCAAGAGAAAATCCACATTATGTGGATATGGTTGAATATCGAGAGCTAAGATAAAAAAATCCAAGATATGAAATAGATTCTTGACCAAAAACAGATTTATTTTGTTTTACCTAAAGTTTATTAGTACACAAAATGTCCAACACTTGGTGGATAAGTTGTATATTCTCCCCTCAGCTACAACTAAAGATCAAAATCTCATTAAGGTATATAATTACAAAACATCCAAGATAATGGAAAAACTAATTATTGATTATCCTCATAAAATTTATGGGAGCATTATGAGCTTGAAAAGAATAACCAACCACTCATAGAGACCAATTTTGGTTTCAAACATTGTCTTCCAAGCATCATATTGTATCATGCAAATTTGATGGTAGCCTAATATTAAATCTAGTTTGGTAAAATAGCAAGCTCCTACAAGCTCATATAGCAAATCTTCAATGTGAAGCAAACTCTATATGTTCTTGGCAATGACCTTATTAAGAGCTCCACAATACATGACCATGTTCCAGTCCATGGAGTCCTTTTTGTGAATGATAAAGGTTGGTGAGCCATGTGGAGACGAACTAGGCCAAATATTTTGTATAGTCAAAAGAACCTAAATCTTCTTGTTAATCGATATGTTTTTAGTAGGGGAAAGATGGTACGTAGCTGAGTTGGGAAGGAAAGCCCCTAGTATTAGCTCATTTTCATGTTGAATGTGTTAGGTGGGGGGAAATCGCTATGGGTCTTCAAAAACATATGATATTACTTAAGAAGGGAATGGAGGGACACTAGCGAAGGAGTTGTTTGATCTGGTTGAGGTTCATGACTAATGTAAAGATGAAGTAATTTAGTGAGGGAAGCTTGTCATAAAACATTATTACAAGAGATATTTTCCCCTATAGAAGTCGTAGTTGAGTGAAAATGATAAGGGTGACTCTCTGTGGGGGTGTATGGATTGGTGTGGCAATCATATTAGGAAAAATGCGCATGTTTCTAGGGTGTACCCAAAATTAAATATACATTGTCAAGAGGGGCGACATCATAGACCCTTGTATTATGGAAAAGATGACCAATAGAAAATGGTTAAAAATATGAACACAGTTGAAGTGGAGCATAATAATTGAAATATGTATTAGATATTAATGGTGAATAAATAATAAAGTAGCTAGATAATGTATTATAATAAATGGGAAGGCATGGTCAAAGTGAATTGTTCCCTTTTTCTATGGAATGTTCCTATACCAATGAGGCAATTTGGTATGTAGAAGTTTAGTTTTTTTTTAAGAATAAAGAGGATATTCTATTTCAATTATCTACTTTCAACCCATCAAACAAACCAACAAACTAAGGTAGTGTTACTTTATGTTCCTAATGTGTTCTGGAAGAAGATGTAGATGAAGGGCTAAAAACATTTATATTGGTAGGTTTATTCACTAATTTTGAAATAAATTGAGTTTGTGGTTGCACAACTTGTGTATGTTTGTAGAATATTTTTTTGTTTTTATTGTAAGATCTAAGTTTGAAAATCGAAAAGTGAAATCTCCTCATTATGAGTTCATTTCAGAGGTGCCATTAATAATAATAAAAAAAGAGTTTCTGAAAATGTTATTGTAGTGCACTTCTTTAAGAGAGTTGGTATCTTGATAGAATGTTAACTATAGATGTCTTCCCTTGGATTTGAAGCCATGAACATAATCTTTGACATCAATTGACATAGAATTGAATATAAAAATAAATGATTGAAGCAAAGATTTTTCTTCATTTACCAAGAAAAAACTAAACTTCTACATACCAAGTTACCTCATCCATATATGCATTATTCCATAAAGAGAATCGTTCACTTTTATCATATCTTCCCATTTATTATAATATATTATCTAATTACCTTATTAATTATTCACTAATGATTTGTAACAACTATTTCAATTATTATACTTCTTTCATCATATTATTCATCATAAAAAATAATATCCTAATCATAGGAATCACAGTAATTGGATCAAAACAACTTCTTGTCACTGTAACTTAAAAGTATATATAACACATCGCAAGCCAAATATACCAATAACTTGTGACTTAGCAAGGGTCGAGGGACATCAGAGTGGACCTGTATCCAAGGAGAATCGATTTGAACATGGATGGGGAGAGTGCAAGACCTAGTTCCCAACCATCTAGATTTTTTTCAAATACTATTTAGACTAAAATTTAATTTTGCTCTTGGAGTAAAACCTAAAATTTCTTATAATTTGTGAAGAGCTCATCAAACCTAAAATTGTTTCTAATTTGTTACGAGCTCATCTTTCTTGAAATTAAGGTTAATAGTCCAAATCTCAAACACATTTGGCCAGAATAAAATTCTTCCCCCTTACAAACCACTTAACAACCAATAATAATTATCCTCACCACTAACTAACGAGTATGATAAATTTTATTATCTTTGATTACTTTTTTTAAATAAATTAAAATTAAAAAATATATATCTTTAACTTTTCATGAACATAAAATTTTAAACTTGAAAATCTTTAAAAACTCTATACCTTTCCAAACCATAAAAACAATGAATTATGGACCAAGTTGTAACATCTCGCTCTTTCGCACACTGAGCGGACTTATTCTTTGAGGACACTTGTGTGCAAGTGATCCGGCTCTTCATACGATTGGTTGATTTGATTATGATTGTGAGATATTGTGGATTTGATCGTATGTTATTTTTGTTGTATTTACATAGATAGGTGTTATTGAATGAGTTCTCCTGAGTTGTGCAGGACTCTGGATGATGAGGATGTTGAGGCATCGATGAAACCCCTTGGACTCTGGGTCGAGTCAGGGAATGGATTGTTAGGGTTTAAATGAAGTTGATGTACGATTGATTGAGCATACCGATTCTCTTGTGCTATTGAAGTAATTTTTATGTGAGACTAAACAAATAAATAGATTACCTACACCCTGGAAATTGGGTTAATGATTAAATGCTTAAGTGTTCATCCTTTCTTGCACGCTTTGGAATTATAATGTAAATGATTGTTATAAATTTTAGACTTCATGCATCTTGGATTATGTTGTGATTAATAGTTAGATTTTTGCGCGCATTGAATTTTGATGATGCATGTATATTTAGGTGAATAATTTTAAACGTGTGCCTTGAATGATGTATGGTATAGTGTTTGGATTTTACTTTTCCTTCGGGCAATGAAAAATTAAGATAATGATTGATTGTGGGGATATTTCTTCTTGCGTGAATTGAAAGGTCGATGTAATCATTGGTTGATGATTATTTAATTCTCGTGCCAAAAAAAAAAATTACCTGTTGTATGTCATTGGTTTGGCGTAACGACAAGGTGTTACATATGGTATCAGAGAGAGTTCAACCCTGCGACTATGGATCACCATGTTTTCCATTGCAGTAAACCCTTGAGTAATAACATAGTGCTAATCAAAACTTTAACCTGCCCATGTGATAAGCACGGTTAGATGACATCGTAGAGATTCACAATGTGGTGCCAAGGGAGGAGGCGCGACGCCTCTAGTAGCACCTGCACTACAGGGCTCCAACCCCCAAGGAGAAGAACAAGTCCCTGGGTAGGAGTCTATTGTTGTAAGGGATGTGTATGGTCGGACAAGGAGCTTCAAGGGAAATGTTGGAGGCCTTGAAAAAAAAAATGTTCATACTTAGATAAGGCCATGGCGCCTATACCCTTGAGGGTCCACAGTGCACCCCAACAAGTATTGGTAGCAATTGCAGGGAATTCTAGAAGATTACATTATAGCATTCACGAGTCCCACGGACGGCTTAGCCACTAAGGCATGGATGGAGAACAAGGCGACGTGCTTCGCACTTCGCGGTTACGACCTTCGACACAAAGGTCCACATAGTGGTCTTCAGCTACAAGGGAATGCACTTCTAGGCTGGAAGATGCTCCTACCTTGACTAGACATAATCGTCAGAGACATGTTTTGGGAACGGTTCGATGAGCGGTTCTGGGAGGAGTAAATGTCAGAGGAATTCATCAGACGCCAGCTCGATGAGTTTCATGCCTTACAACAAGGTGGTCATATGATGCCTAACTATGAGATTAGATACTCTGGTATGACCCGCATATGAACACAAAGAAGATGGAGTTCAAAAATTTTGTGTGAGGCCTTAACTCCAACTCTGTGCAAAGGCGAGGGTCAAAATTCCTCACACGTTACACGATGCAATCCAGTAGTCCTCATTTTTTAGGAATAATTAACCGCGATGGATGAACGCCAGACTGAGCACCAGTCCAAGGTGCTCGAGGCGTTAGGTTCCATCGCCAACGAACTTTTAGTATTTTTTAGATCCTGGTGCTTCAGAGAGATCTATTTCTTACCACGCTAAGGGTCTTAGGTAAGGGAATTTGACTAAATGATTTTAGATGCGTCGAAATGGCCTTGGGTGCCAACCGAATGGTTAGAGGAAGGGAGTATGAACTGTCACTTTAATTTGGGGATAGTGTAACGAAGTTCGACGTATGACATGATATTAAAATATTATGATGACGTGACCAATATGGACTAGTGGGAATCACATGACGTGATACTCAATTGTAAGATGAAATGGTTGAGCTTGGTCGATGACAAGGGATAGAGACGCATGATTGTCGGTCGGAACCAGGGAGTCTCCCTAAGGTTCATCTCTTCCTTACAGCTATGGAGGAACATGTGCAAGGGATGTAAGATTTATGTGATTCTTGTGTTAAACGAAAAGGGTGTAGTGGAAGGACTAGAAAACCTTCCAGTAGTACAAGAATTTTTGGATGTCTTCCCAAAGGAGTTACCAGGGTTGCCACCTGAGAGGGAATTGGAATTTACCATAGACCTAAAACTAGGGACTGAACCAATAGCAAGAATGCCTTATCGAATTTCGACCCTGAAGTTGCAGGAGTTGAAAATGCAATTGAAGGAGTTGTTGGACCTAGGACTCATACATCCAAGTGTGTCACCATGGGGTTCTCTTGTTATTTTCTTATAGAATAAGGATAGGTCGTGGAGACTCTGCATTGACTATCGTCAATTAAACAAGGAAACAATCAAGAATCGGTATTTGTTGCCAAGGATTGACGATCTATTCTATCAAATGAAAGGTGCGACAATGTTTTCAAATATCAACTTGAGATCAAGGTATCACTAGTTACAGATCAAGGAGGATGACATCCCTAATATCGCCTTTAAGATGAGGTTTGGACATTACGAGTTTATTGTTTTACCATTTGGACTGATGAACGCCCCAGGGGAATTTATGAGTTGATGAACAGGGTGTTCCGTGAATACTTGGACAGGTTCGTCCAAGTATTCATTGAGGATATTTTTGATATATTCTCGGATGATGGAGGAGCATGATGAGCACTTGCGCTTGGTTCTACAGTGTCTTCGAGAGAACAAATTGTTTGGGAAACTGTCTAAATGCTCCTTTTATCAATTGAAGACTCATTACTTAGGGAATGTCATCTAAGGCGAAGGTATCGTTGTGGATCCTGCAAAGTTCGAGACTATTATGGAATGGCCTGCGTCGACAAATGTCCCCGAAGTGCATAGCTTCATGGGTTTAGCAACATACTATCGATGGTTCGTCGAGGGTTTTTCGAAGGTAGCAATTACGATCACGGAATTGTAAAAGAAGAACAAGAAGTTTGTTGGGACCGAGAAATGCATAGAGGCATTTCAGAGTCTCAAGGAGTTTTTGATGACAACATCGATACTAAAGATCCCTAACATGGACGCAGACTTCTTGGTGTGTACTGATGCATCCAAGGAAGGCTTAGGTGGACCCTTGAAGCAAGACAGTCGAGTGATCGCTTACATCTCAAGAAAGTTGAGAAGGCATAACGAGAACTATGCAACACACAATTTGGAGTTGTTATCCATTGTTTATGCCTTGAGAGTTTGGAGATACTACATTATCGAATGGAAATTTGAACTAAAAACGGACCATTGTGGACTACAACACATCTTTACACAAAAAAACTTGAACGCGAGACAACAATGTTGGTCGAAATTGTTTAGCAAGTACGATTTCGATATTACTTACATAAAAGGAACAGTGAACCGAGTGGCAAATGCATTGAGCCAGATACCACACATCTTTTTTGTGATGCTTGTTCAGATGAATCTATGTGAAAAGATCCTAACTCTATAGCACAACGATGACTAGTACAAAGAGGAAAAAGATTTTGTTGAACAAAACACAATAATGGTACCAAAATTTGAGGGATTTACTGTGGACAACGACGATTTATTAAGATTTAAAGTTTGAATTTACATACCACCCAATGACGAGTTGAGGAGTTTGATCCTAAACGAGGCTCATAGAGCAGTGTACATGGCTCATCCTAGAGTCACAAAGATGAGTGCAGACCTTAAACCCTTATTCTTCTGGAAAGGAATAAAGGCAGACATAATCAACTACGTGGCAAGATGTTTAGAATGTCAGCAAGTAAAGGATGAACATAGAAATTTGGCAGGATTACTACCGCCACACGCTATTCCGGAATCGAAATGGGAGGTCATTTCGATGGATTTCATTATTAGATTGTCACTGACGACAAGGAGACACGACTCGATTTTTGTGGTAGTCGACACTCTAACGAAGAGTGCTCATTTTATTCCTGTGCGTATGACGTATCAGGCACCTAACATAGCTAGAGTTTTCATCAGTGAGATTGTGAGGCTATATGGTGTGCCTAAGAGGATTATATCCAATAGAGGATCAGTGTTTACAGGACGATTTTGGACTAGTTTCCAAGAAGCCTTGGGAACCCAACTTAACTTAGGTACTGCGTATGACCCAGAGATAGATGGGAAGACCGAAAGAACAAACCAAATCTTGGAGGATATGTTGTTTCTATACGTTACAGACCAACAAAAGCATTGGGAAGAGTTCTTTCCACTGGTAGAATTTGCATATAACAACAGTCATCAAAGCACCATTAAGATGGCGCCTTTCGAGTTTCTTTACAGGCGACCATGTCAGATGCCTTTGAGTTGGGATTGGTTTGAGGATAGGGTCCTGGTGGGGCTTGAAGCGATCCAAGAAATGGAAGACCAAATCAAAACCATAAGACAAAGGATAAAGGAAGCGCCAGATCGGTAGAAGAGTTATGTCGATGTGAGTCATATCGATTGTAGTTATGAAGTTGGTGATCAAGTCTTCTTGCGGGTAAAACCGCATAAGAGTTCAATCAAGTTTGGAAAGGGTGCTAAACTCTCTCCTAGGTTCGTGGGACCCTTCGCGATTGTGGAAAGGATGGGGCCTGTGGCCTATCGACTAGCCTTTCTTGATTCTTTGAGGCGTATGCACAATGTTTTTCACGTATCTGTTTGAGACACTATGTTAGTGATCCTACACATGTTATTGACATGAATTCCTTCCAGGTATCAGACAAGGGTGCGCTGATGGTGGAGCCAATCCGCATCTTGGACCATCGCGTTCGATGACTACAATGTTGAACAGTAGATCAAGTCAAGGTCTAGTGGGACAACTATAGTCCACACTCGGAGACCTGGGAGGACGCTATTGATTTGCGTTAGTACTTTCCATTTTTTTTTTATAGTTAGATATGATACTATGATACACTTTATTTTGGCACTTATATACTGTGAAACTTTGGGACAAATTTTAAAACAAGAGAGGGTGTATGTAACATCCCGCTCTTGCACGCACTAAGCGAACTTATTCTTTGAGGATACTTGCACTTGCGTGCAACTGATCTGAATCTTCATACGATTCGTTGATTTGATTATGATTATGAGATATTGTGTATTTGATCCTATGTTATTTTTGTTGTATTTACATAGACAAGTGCTATTGACTGGATTCTCCTGAGTTATGCAATCTATTAGATTCATTGTCAACAAGATTAGGAGGGCACAACCATCTAGAGAAGGGACTGCGCGGCACGACCAAGAAGATAGATGCATGTCTGATTCCTTACATATTCTTCTTATTCCCCCATTAAGAGTGGAAGGGACATCATGGTAAGAAAGCATAGGTAATAGGCTGGATATTACTCGAAGTCCACGAACGAAGCAATAGTGAGTATTACTATATTTGGTTGGAAGCAGAATGCATCTCTTGCGGGCCGTACCTATACAGATCCTTCCAATGATTAGATTAACCCATACTGATTATACACACCAATGCATCAACATGGAATAAGCAGGGGAGGAATAAGTCCATGTGAATAAGCCACTTTCGGTGGGAGAAGAGTGAATTCGTTAGGGGAATGAAAATCTTGCGAGCCATGTGACTCCCTCTAATTCATGCATTTATATTGGCCGCCAGGACTATCCGGACTAAGATAAATATGCAACCTTTTGAGTTTTCGATTGCTGCAAAGTTCCCATCTCCGCGAACCTCTTTTGTGCCTGGCTCCGACGTAGACCTCCCCTCAATCGTCCGTTTTCCCCGGGCTCCATGAACACCCCAAGACCAGTTAGAGGTCAAAGTCATATTGGCTCAAGATCTGGAAGACGTGAAATTAAGATGAAATGTTATGCAAGATGTTATGCTCCACACGGGTCTCCCTATCAATCTTTGCACGTGATCAATCCCCAAGGAGTCCAGTTTGCAAAACGCCCCTTCATGTTATGATGTTATTGTTAAATATAATGTAACCTCAATAGGCTGACTGTACACTGCCAGCTTCCCTGGCCAGCTGTACTTTCTATTCTTGATTTGCTTGAGCCTATTTAGCTCAGCTATTTCCCTTTGCATAATACTTACTTCTTCATGATCTTCTTCATGTACTTGTTTTGTACTATTCTTCTTATATTCTAATATATTGTTTTCTGTTCTATTCTTTCTCTCTGCATTTCTTGCTTCACAATTTATCATGGTATCAGAGCTATAGTAGTAAGCCTCTTCACACGGGCTGGAGAGCAACATGATCCTCAAACAACGCAGAGCTTTCACATATCTTGAGAGCATTCGACACAGACTTTTCACAAGGCTTGGAGAGTTGTCTTTCATACTCTTGAAAGATCCTCACAGGAAACTTCCACGAGGAAGTTGTCCGCTCATACTCTCAAAAGATCAGTGTAAGAAGCTCACACGAGGTTGCAGAGCGTACTACACTCAAAATTTTCAAGGAGCAGAAACATGAGAAGGAAGCAGAGACTGAGAAGGAAGAAATAGTAAAGATTCTTGTTCAATTTTCAAGAATCATCAAAGATTCACGAAGAAGAGCTGCAGGAGGCAGGAACTCTTGAATAATTCAAAGCATTTGGTCAAATTCGTGAAAGATAGTTGCAGAAAGAAGAAGCGTTTAAAGCATCTCAGAAATCGCTCAAATATGTCAAATATTGCAACAGAGAACAAAGAACTCGTGAAATTATTTCAAATCTTTGAAAGATTCATGAATTTTTCTTCCATAGAATAAAATCTTTGCAAAGGTAGTAAAGAATGCGTCTCAGGTTCAAAGAACAACTGTCGCGGCCATAAGATTTATCCTGAGAATAGATCCAAGGCGGAAATCCAGTTTAGAAGGGACAAGGAGAGCGTGGAAAAGGTGAAAGAATTTCAGCCATTAGATCTTGCACAGAGGACCGACAGCCGTTGGATCCACGAGAAAGTAAACGAGGTTTAGTCCTCTGGAGCGCCAAGGATAAATTCGACTTGCAAAGTCACGAAATCATTTGGTCCGTCCATTGAGAGACACGTGGCGAGATCTCGGCATTTCTCTGACTCGCAAGGTGTAAAGGTCAGAAGACTGTCATGAGACTTCGCGAATCGCAAAATCATGAGTCATTCTTGTTACACATAAAAATTGCTCAGCTGGATAAGTGTCTCATTGTCCCTCTCAGTTATCATAAGTGTCGCATCTTCCCTACAACTTTCGCAAGTGTCGCAAGTTGGTCACTAGTGTCGCAAATGATGTTCAGACATGTTGTCGTGACTACGACACTAAGGAGGCACTTATAATATCTCATATGACTGATTTGAAGGAGGAGAATTGGTCTACTGAAGTCAAACAAATCTTGACACCTGAAAAGAGCCCAAAAACAAAGGTTTGGAGGGGGAGCGCTCCCCCACTTCAGCTCCAGAAGCGCTGGCGCTCCCCTATCATTCTTTAGGGAGCGTTATAACGCTCCCCAGTCCCCTTTGAAGGAGCGCTCCTCATCTTGAGAGCGCCGACGCTTCCCCAAGGCTTACCAAGGAGCGCTACAGCACTCTGATGCCCTTTCTAAGGGAGCGCTGCCTAATCTGAGGCAGCAGTTTGCCCGTTGAGGAGAATAAGGGGAGGATCTTTTGAGATTAGGAGGTAGTTGTGCTCGAATTCTTGGTTTCATCAAGAGATCCCTGATCTGAGGAGGAGGTTCTCAACTTGTTTTAAACATAACTCAAGAGGTTAAGCTCCTCTCAACCTATATAAACAAGCTTTATGATGGTGAAAAGGGGGAAGAACTGAAGTTATGAAACTTAAGATCTTGGAGGAAACTTGCAGTCACAGTGATTAGTGAAGTTGTTGTTATCCAGATTGTGGGACTTTCAGGCAAGGGTTAGATGAAGAGGACTTGACGAAGCTGTCGCATTCGCTTCTACGATTGTAAGTATTGCTGTCGTTAATCTCATCAATATGACACGCTTGGCTTGTTTCTTTCTAGTTTGTGTCTAATATCACATGAACTTATCACTATTTGATAGATCTGTTTTCAAGCTAATATCAATAGAGTAGGAAGTGGTTGTATCTTGATTTGTCCACTGAATCTAGCGAGCAGCAAAAGGATTGGAGCGCAACTCGGAGCATGCAGGGACAAACATCGGTTAAAAGGTACCTCTGTCATCCTTCCTTCTCATGTGTTAATTTAGATAGATTTGAAAGGAAGTTAGTGTCCATGATAAGAACTTTTCTGTCTAGGGTTAAGGTCAAGCTCTAGAGGTGATCTACATGTCCGCAGGGAGATTTTCCTACAACAGAAACTAGCGACTCCACTGGGGAGATAGCCTCAAATCGAAACCTCTTGTTTGGATTTTTCTCCTCATTGACCTTGTTATATCCCTTGATTGTTTCAGACCTGGTTCATTCCTCTTTTGATTGGTTTCATGAGCTGATTGGCTCCTTACTTTATCACACTCAGCATACTTGTCAAGTTTGATTCCCAATTTTTGGAATTTTTTGACATTTTTGGGCTTTTTAGACCCTGGCACCCCTGTCCTAGTATTCACAGAGCGCCGGCGCTCCCCAATACCTATACACAGAGCACTATAACGCTCCTTTCCCTTGGCAACAAAGCGCCAGCCTATTTTTGGCCAAAAAACCCTTCAGAACTGCCTTGGTTAGGGTTTGCCTCTGTGTGTCTTCTGCTGGGTGATCTAGTGAGTCAACTTTTCTTCCTTACCAGCCTTGACATCTGTCTTTTGAAGAATAAACACATTGTTGTTTGGATCTTGTAGCCTTCTTCACCATTTTTCATTGAGTTTTTCCTGTTGAGTAAAGCTTGAAACCTACCCATTGCTTTTCTTTTCTCTTCAGTTGAGTAAAAACCCTAGTGAAGGTCATCAGAGGCCTACATACCTCTTTGTCTTGACTTCGGTCAAGGTCATTTGTTCTTCAGCTTTTGCTTTTGGGTGTGAATTTTGCTTTTCTCTTTGAGTGTTGTTTTTCTTTCGCTTTTCGTTTAGATTGCTACGAAAGGGTGTATTGTTTGTGTAACTGTTTGCTTGTGCTAGATTGGTTTTCATTCATACCAAGAGAATAATTAGCAAGACAAGCATTGTGTTGTATTGATCATCACTCATACGCAAACAATAAAAGAGCATCTGCATGATTGATTTTGCATATCAGAAGGTATTTAAAAAAGTTTCTGCATTACATTAGGATTTGATTGAGAAAAAGATCGTTTGAGGGCATTCCTTATTTGTGTTGGATTAGTGAAAGAACTCTCTCTCTCCCTTAGATAGACATTCATCGAAAGGAAATGAATGCTTATCATATCTGATGCATTCTTTGGGTCTAAGTCATAATTCCATTCGTTTCACTTCCATGCACCCCTTTTGCGTAAAGAACAACCACTAAAATCAACGCTAATTAAAAGTTATTTAGAACTTTTTCTTTCCTAGGATCCTCCACCAACAGTAGAATAGGCTTAGTACTTTGGATTAGGGTTGTGAGCATAACTCTCCAAAGTTTCTAAAACAAACAATAGCATCCTGAGTTAGGGAGAGTCAAATCCAGTTGTCGTATAAGTCTGCCTGGGATCCCCCTCTCACACAGGGGTTACGCACGAGGTTGCATTCGAGTAAGCTACGGGGACTAACCCTCCGTGGTTTAAATGATTGTGGTGGTCAGATCGTATTATGGGGGTCACTTTAAGGTAAATCCACAATTACTGCGTGGAATCCTTTTAGTTGATTTCGGGCTTGATACCCTACCCGTACGTTCGGATCGAACTATCAACTGTTCCCGCCCAGGGGCTGACTGCGAATTGGTAACCTTAGTGGCCATAATCTTTAGGTTCTTACACAAGGTGATGGTGACGGGAAGTCTCACTGTACCTGGAGAAGACATTGGTCAAACTCACTCGGGCTCCTTGGAGGGTAAATCCACAATTACTGCGTGGAAGCTTGCACCAAGGCGTAAGTCTGTTAAGCAGGTCGCCATTGTAAATGTTCCACCCTATCCCCGCCCCTTCTGGACTTGATCACGCGATGTTGGATTTCATCACCAACTAGTACGGTCATCAAAAGAAGGTCTTGTTTGCTTGGTTGTGATTCTTAGATTTTTTAGCTTGTGTTGTTTCTTTTCGCTAGTTGGCCATAGATTTCTTTCGACGACTCTTCTCCGCCAACATCGACCCTCCACGCCACTCGCGGAGGCTACAGGGAATTCCTCCAGAGAATATGGAAGGAAACACCCCTTTACCCCCTCATTCCACCGAGGAATCCCCTCAATAGAGTGAGGTTCATAATTCTACAACTTTCCATGAAGAAGTTCCCATCCCCCTAGAGAATTTACGAATCGTCTCAGAATCTCCGGAAGCTTATCGGATTTTGGAGGGATACGAATGACAGATCCTCCACCTGAATTCCACTGGAGATTTTTTTGTCGTCAACCCTTCTGACATTCTGGCCAGGTCCACTCAGAATCGAATAGCCAGTGACCCTTTTTGGACTAGGGACGTTGTTCGAAGTCCACCACGTTTGGTGTGAGACCTCTATGGAACAGGTGAAGGTGTCGATACACCCTTTTCCTATACGGTACCCCCAAACCATTTCACCGGCACCACCACTTTTACAACCACACCAACCATTGGTCCGAACATACCGTCCGTTGGCCCAAGGCCTACTATTCCCCTCCAGACAGCCCATTCGACAATGACCCCGCACATTTCGACTATTCCTGCTGGTAATGCGGTAGTTAATCAAGCCCCGATTGGCACACCTATAACACCAAGACCTACACTCCCTTTTGGATTTAGGGCATTGAATGCTTCTACTACCACCACTGCCCAAACCACTGCTCAAACCATACCGATAAGTTCCATACCTATCCAACAACCCGGAGGGACTGGTCTTGGTGGTCCTAACCTGATCGGTAACATCGGTCAGTCATTCGCATCTAGCTTTCAGATCCCGAGAACTCTACCTCAAACTGGGGGGCATCCCTCCGGAGGACAAATTCCATTCAGAGGGAACCCTAATGCTGGGGGGAATACTCCTACCGAAGGACAAATTCCATTCGGGGGGAACCCTCATAATGGGGGGCAACCTCAATCCGGAGTACACCATCAACCACAAGGACAAAATGTGTCCGCCGCACCTAATTCGTGGAGCATCCCTTTTCAAGGAAACCCACATGCCTCCACAGGACAAAATATGTAAACTACGCAACAACCCCCTTTTGGACAAATGCCAAACCCACCCTATAACCCACACAACCCATCCAGTTATCCTCCGCTCACAAACACTTCTCAAAACATTTCGAATACTATGTACCTTGGTCAAAACCAATCCCACATGAGAGGGCCCACGAGTTATAATTATCCACATAACCCAGTATTGGACCCCACTGGTGTCCCTTTGCCACACCAGCATTACCCACAGGTTAACCGACAACCACCTTTTCTAGCCACTCTAGACCTTCCAGACTTGTCTCGGTTAACGAATGATCCCATTTATCATTCTCCGGTTTGGCCAGCCATTCCAACTAAACTTCCTTCTGCTATCCCAAAATTTGACGGAAAGCCCAGAGAAGACCCAAATAACCATGTGATGACTTTCCATTTTTCGTGCTCATCCAACTCCCTCATGGACGATTCGATCCGGTTGCGTCTTTTCCAACGAACACTTACGAGTTCCGCAGCGAAATGGTATATTGAATTACCACGCGCATCCTTTCATGATTTCAACTCCCTTGCCATGTCCTTCCTCACACACTTTCAACTACCCATTCGATATGAGATGGGTACTGAACTATTGACCTCTCTTTGTCAGACAACTTCCATACATATCTCCGATCATATCCATGAATGGAGACGACGACGAAGGCTAATAAAAGCGGTCATTCCTAACCAATTGTTAGCGGAATGGTTCACGGAATCACTATTACCCCAGATCGCTTGTGATGTTGCCATGGGTGGCATAGTCACTGAGGAAGAAGTCATCGCTAGAGCTCAATACTTGGAATTAGTCTATTCACAATCCGGTACTCTATACGAGTTGATACCGAATGCTACCTGTGCCACTAACGATCCATCCAAACTGTCGACTGATTCGCATGCGGATGGAGTTATTGGTTCCGTCAAAACTCAATCTACTACTCAGTCTACTGGAACAATCCAGCGGCCCGCTTCCACGGCTGCTCCCAGTTCGACTGCACCCTCTTCTACCCCACCTCAAACTCAGGTCTTTGATGTGAATGCGGTCCAGTCAACCCCTTCACAACAGCTTGGGGGCAAGAAGAAAGCGAGAAACAAACCAAAGAAGAACAACAATAATGAGCAACCCAAAACCCAACCACAATCCCCTGCTGTCGGAAAACAACCACAACGAAAACTGAAATTCCCATGTCTCATTTGTGGTGACGATCACTACACTCAAGACTACCCACATCGCGATGAAGTAGCCAAACTTTTCAAGGGAAATTCACAACCCGCTGTGCTCACTCAGCCTTTTCCGCAGCAACAATCTTTGGTTGCACAAACCCCCACGTCGGGGGGCAGTTCCAACCAACCCCATGATGAGGCCTTGACAAGTGCCCACATTTACATGTTTAACGGACTTAATTTAACAACTCACTCTGCGACATACGACACGCCAGTTAAACCTGACAAGCCTAAGATCGCTAACGATTCTGGGTCAGATCTGTTACCATCTTCCACCAATCCTCCATCTGTTAGCCCTCCATCTGGGCCACTCCAGATTGAGAAACCATATTTTGACTCTATCCTACACCCTCCTAAGAGCACCATCCAGAAATCTACATTTAATCCTAATTCATAGGCTGCCCAAAACTACAACATCGTAGAAGATTTGGCCCAAGCCCCGTGTGCTATGTCCACCTTGGAAGTTCTACAACACTGTCCCAACCAACGTAGAACACTCTTAGCTACTATTGGCACTTTCGATCCTGAGTCATCAAACTACCTCACAGTTAACCTGGATGACCATCAACCGCGACTCTCCCACCAGCTAGCATTCCAAATTGATGTGGTTGTTCACAATCAACAAAGCCACCGAACTATCCTGGATGAGGGAGCCTCCACCTGTGTCATGTCCCTAGCCTGTTGGAAAGGCTTGAAGTCACCTACCCTTAACAAATCCACTACCATGTTACATGCCTTTGATGGACGAGGTTTTCATCCTCATGGATTATTGCAATCCTTAGCCGTTCAGTTGGGCGGCAAAACTGTTACTGGTTACGTCAAGGTGGTCGATGCTCCCCTCGATTACAACCTACTACTTGGAAGAAATTGGTTCTACGCAATGACTGTCGTTGCCTCATCGGTGTTTCGATGTGTACAATTCCCTCATCAAGGCAAAATTGTTACCATCGATTAGCTTGATTTCTGCACACCCGACGCTCACATCCCTACTACCAACAATATTCCCTTTTTGGGAGACCACCCGGTTACGTATGAAAGCGTTGGTGTTGACTTGTTGAAAGATTCTAGCCTCATGGGTACTTTCCCTACACCACTTCCACCTACTGCACATCATATTGTCGCTGTCAATATGATTTCCACTTTGCCTTATCAATCCTTGGAATCATCATACCCATGAATTGTGCCTAGTCTGTTGGAATTCGATGTGCTCGGTGACACAATGCCACTGAGCCTAGCCGAGGCCGTATACGTAACTATTCGATCAGCCTCTCCCTCGTCGAATAATTCACATTCGTTGGCACCTGACACTTATTTGGTGCCCTCATGGTTAGATTCCCTATGATCTGTTGTCGATTACATTTCCCACATTTTTCCTTTGGACGAATCCATCATGGAAATGCTTAGTATTGATGATCTACCCTGGGATGGCAACCACCACCGATCCTCTTTTCTTCCACCATTGGAGGAAATCCAAAACATACAATCTGTCTTCCCCCCCTGATGTTACCAAATCTCCACAATCTCCTATCCTCACGACAGATACTCTCTCTGAGGGGAACATGGGTAACATCTCTACTACTGTCACGATCGACATTTCAATCAAAGAAGGTGTCGTGGAAAACATCAACCTTGGTGCTAATTGCACACCCGACGAAGTGGTCTCTTATACCGCTTTATTCGAGGAATTCCGCGATGTCTTCGCATGGACTTACGAGGAAATGCCAGGGATCGATCCTTCGATCGTCAGAAATCAAAACCTACCCTGACGCGAAACCGGTTCGGCAAAAGCTTCGCCCAGTTCATCCCAAGAAAGTAGCAGCTATTAAGGTAGAAGTTGAAAAACTTTTAAAATCTGGCTTTATCTATCCCGTCCCTTTAACCGAATGGGTCTCCAACCTCGTTCCAGTCGCTAAGAAACAAGGGACCATCTGTGTTTGCGTTGACTATCGAGATCTCAACAAAGCTTGTCCTAAGGACAACTACCCTACGCCCTTCATCGACCAAATCATCGATAACTGCGCAGGGAGCGTAATATTTTCTTTCATGGATGGCTTTTCTGGATATAACCAGATTGAAATCTTGCCTACAGATCAACACAAGACAGCCTTCATCTGCCCTTGGGGAACTTTCACCTACCGAAAGCTACCTTTTGGCCTTAAAAATGCTGGAGCCACTTTCCAGCGAGCCATGTCGTATGCTTTTCGTGACATCAAACATATCGCAGAACCGTATCTTGACGATTTACCCGCACATTCGTTAAATCGATCTGATCACATTGATCATTTATGCGTGATCTTCCTGCGATGTAGGTTCTACCATATTCGTCTGAACCCACACAAATGCATCTTCGCTGTCGAATCCGGTCGACTCCTCAGTTTCATTGTCTCCAAAGATGGGATTAGGGTGGACCCCTTAAAAATCAAGGCCATCTTAGCCTTACCACCACCCACCAATTTAACACAACTCCAAAGTTTGCAAGGCAAAGCAAACTTTCTTCGTCGTTTCATCTGTAATTATGCCGAGATCACTAAAGGATTTATGCGGTTACTGCAAAAGAATGTCCCTTTCACCTGGGATGACGCAGCCCAACGGTCATTCGACGCTCTCAAGCACGCTTTGACCCATGCACCTTTGTTACACCCACCCGAATATCCAAAGGATTATATCCTTTACTTGGCCGCTTCTACTTCCACCATCGCAATGGTGTTAATCCAAGAAGACTCTAACGACGAAGAACATGTGATTTACTATCTGAGAAAGAGTTTATCTGGACCCGAACTCAGATATTCGCATGTTGAGAAACTGGCTCTGGCAGCTGTCATCGTTGTCCAAAGATTCTGCCACTACATCTTATTACGCACCACCACGGTAATCGCATACTCCAACCCCATGTACCATGTCCTGACACGTCAAGTACTTGGGGGCAAATATTCGAAATGGATCGTTATTCTCCAAGAATTCGATCTTGAGTTTACGAAGGCGAAAGCCAAAAAATCCCTGGTGTTTGCCGAGCTCATCTATGCTTTTCCTCGTGCCGATGAAAACATTGAACCTAGAGATTCTCTACCCGATGAATCTCTCTTCCTCATTAGCACCTCTGATCCTTGGTACAGAGACATTCTCCTCTACCTTCAAACACAACGTTTTCAACCCAACATCTCTCGTGAAGAGCGACGACGCATCCGTCACCACTCTCGTCGTTACCTCATCCTCGGTGACACCTTATATCGTCGTGGCATTGACACCATCCTTCGGCGATGTCTGACTCACGAAGAGGCTGAACACGTTTTGAACGATTTTCATCTTGGCGCCTGTGGCGGTCACCTTTCCGGAATGGCCATAGCCCAAAAAATTTTGCGTGCCGACTACTTTTGGCCCTCGATTTTCAAATATTGTATCGAGGCTGTCAAGAAATGCCCACCCTGCCAAATATTTAACAAGAAGGCACGCACCCACCCCATGCCGATGCACCCAATTATCGCCATCGGCCCCTTTGCCAAATGGGGCATTGATTTCATGCAGTATAATCCTACCTCAACCGAGGGGCACAGTTACATCATCGTCGTCGTCGATTACTTCACCAAATGGGTTGAGGCTATGCCTACCTTCCTGAATTATGGCCGTAATGTAGCTCTTTTTATCTTCAACCACATCATAACTCGTTTTGGTGTACCACGTGCCATTGTCACTGACTATGGTGCACACTTCAAAAACCAGATGATGAGCGAGTTACACGTCAAACTAGGTTTTCGCCATGAAAACTCATCCCCTTACTACCCTCAAGCAAATGGACAAGTTGAAGCTATCAACAAAGTCCTAAAAACCATGATCCAATGCATGGTAGGGGAAAACAAAACATCGTGGCATCTACAACTGTTCTTCGCTCTCTGGACCTATCGCACCTCTGTGAAAACTTCAACTGGATTCACTCCCTTCCAGTTGGTCTATGACAATGAAGCCGTCCTACCGATCGAGTGTGAGATTCCTTCGCTCAAACTGAATGTAGAACTCCTGCATCACACTTCCGCTGAAGAAGAACGATTTTTGTATCTGTCCAAACTGGACGAAATGCGTCACGATGCTTCTCTCGCCAATGAGGCACATCAAAAATGAATTAAAAGTCAATATGACAAATCCGTCCACCCCCAGATTTTCGCAGAAGGAGAATTAGTCCTTACTTACGACCAAGCCCACGATAAATTGGGGATAGGAAAGTTAGAACCCATGTGGCACGGTCCCTACATCGTGAAATGTGTCTTACATAAAGGTGCCTACGAATTAGTTGATCATAACGGAATCTCCCTAGGAGAGCCACGAAACGGGCTTTACCTTAAGAAGTACTATGCCTAGATCACCTAGCATATTGTACTTTGTACATTATTGTATTTAGTTTTGGTGTGTCTTTTCTTTCGCGTGCTTGAGTCTTTACCGTTGCCACTCATGACTGTGCCTGTGTTTTCATGCGCAGATGACGTCTTCCTTTCCTATCTTTTTTGGGTTCGTGGATGGCGCTAGCCGACATACCCGGAACATTTCTTTAGCAGCTTGGGTTATTTACCAATTTGACCAGGTGGTGAGTTCAGGAGGCATTTGTTTAGGACCAGCAACCAACAATATGGCAGAATATCATGCTGTCATCGGATTACTGACCCAAGCTTCCTCTCTAGGTATTTCTCGCATCATTATTTACTTAGACTCCCAACTGGTGGTTTGTCAACTCAACTGTATCTACGCGATCCGTAGTCGTATCCTGCTACACTTACACTTGCAAGTTCGTCATCTCGAACGAATGTTCGAATACATCGAATATAGACACATTCCGAGAGAACTCAATAGTGTTTCAGATTCATTAGCTAATTATATTATGGATCGGTATCTTTCCCACATGTAAAGATTCAAGGAAAGCAAAACTGTACATTGCATGTAAATTAAAACACATCACAGACATCATCATGTACAAATCATTGGCATAATAAAAACTTGAAAATGTATATATATATATATATATATATATATATATATATATATATATGGCGTGACTGAAAGGTTTGTTTTACATCAAAAAGTCTGTAAGAGAACAAAATATTGGGTCCATTCACCCATACAACATCGTCTGACAGGGCATACAAAAAACATGATCACGGGGAGACTCTAATCTCCCCGCACTGCGTTGTGTTGCGAGTAACATACTACCGCATGCACTACATGCCTCAACAGAGAATTGATATTCTCTGGCACCCCTACAGTGTGCCGCTGCAGATGCAAAGGCACATCCCCCCTCCGAAGAGGAGGGATACCCATTGTAAGGCCTTGGAGGTTCCTCTCAACCTCCCGGAGGCCCACCACCGGTACTGCTGGGTCTGCTACAACTGGGGCGTCGCCACGATGTCCTGGCACTAGTATATCCACTGGGTGCACTGCTCCCTTGTCTGCATGTTGAAAACAAAACATCTGTTAAAACTCGCTTACATACCCAAAAAAAAATACATATACATTAAAAACTTTAAAAAGCAAGAACCCGACAAGGTATGCCTTAGTCTCTTACCTGACTCATCCCAATATTCCCCCTCAGGCAAAATCAAGTCCATACTCCCGCAAAAGTCTACATCGGCATATGGGAAGTCCTCGATCCAGAGGTACTACCGCCTCAACCAGGCAAAGAAGTCACCAGTAAAACGGAACTCTGACTCCGAAACTAGCCTTGGAGACAGGCTAGTCCACCTCTCCATCTGAGGCTCATCCACTGGTCGTACTGCCAGTGTAATTTGAGGCTGCATCTGAGGGATGCGCTCCAGGAAAAATGAGACCAAAAACGAGCCATAACCGAACTGCTTTTGACTAGTCCTGCACCGTGAGATTTGTTCCTTCACATTCCGAAGGAACGCTGCACTCCAATTGAACATTGTTGGCTCTAAACACTGAACACCATAGGCCACCTATGATCTCGATGCCAAATGAGCACTAGTACTACCGGTCACGCTTGTGATAGAAAATAGTATCGACTGGAGAGGTAGATCTCGTATATCTTTGATAGGGATCCTGCCCCCTACCAACCTTGCTTCCGGAACGCAGTGACGTGCCAGATACACATCCACCTGCTCAGGTAATTCCCTCTGTCCAGTAAAAGATATAGGGACCCCTCTCTTCGAGAGGCCGGTCAAAAAGTACACATCTTCCAACTCTATGGTTAGGAGTTGTGTACCAATGTGGAATCCCTGTTCCGTGACGTCCCAAAGACCAATCATATGCTCAAGCAATAGAATCTCTCTTTTCATTTTTTGCAATTTGAAAAACTTGAGCAAGCCACAGGCCCACAAAGCAGCCCGCGTAGGGGGACTCCGTAGAGCAGCTAAATCATCCATCTCGTGTTCCCTCTCTTTCCATTCGATCATGTTTGTCAAATACACCTACAAAACAAAAAAATCAAGAATTTCATCATTCCCCACGTTTTTGTAATTTCGGCGATTTTCAAAAACATTTTAAAACATAAAATCAAATGCCCATGACATTTAAAAGCAACCAATCATCCTTTTTAACCACCACACCCTTTAATATTTACCAAACATTGATTAAAACATGGTAAAAATGCAAAACGATTTGAGGGGGTGCGTGGGCCCATGAGGGGAATTTTCATGAGTTTCTTTTGCTAAAATGGTCAGTCTAATCAATTGCAAGGGTGTAGGCGTCCTAACAACCCTTCTCCAATGCATTTTTGTGAAAGATTCCCCCCATTTCATTAACTTTTAAAAGGAGGCCGATTTGGTTCAAAAAGGGGCAACCTAGGGCTTTGTGTTTTAAATTAATAATTCCATGAAAATCAACTTGAAACCATGCAATTGAAAGAGCAAAGAATTAACACCTACCTGGTTCAAACGGTGTGCGAAATGATCAATCGTAGCTCTGGCAGCGAGAAAAACAAGATTTTCTCCAATTGAGATTCTCCAACACTCCACAAATCCTTGCAAATGAAATGGTAAATGAGTTTTTCAAATCAATTCATATTTATAAAATTTCATTTTTTCATAAGGTATGGTTATTTTGGGTTTCTCTAATGGTGTAAATGGCTTCACTAATCTCTGGTTTATAGTTTCTGGCATCGCAGGTTTCCTGGCAGTTCTAATGAATCATTTACCGTGTCGCAATTATGAGCATAGTCTTAGTTCGTTCTCGAGCTCAACAATATGAGAACGTAACCAGGTAAACTTTTATCTCTTTTTCGGACCCGTACGGGTACGAACATATGAAAAAGGAACCCCCCTGGAGTCTCCTTTAAACCCTTTTCAGACTCTCTAAATATGAAAAGATTGTCGAGTGATCTTGCTTTCTTTCACACTCGTTAAAAGGTCAGAAAGAGCGTCTTTCGAGCGATAGTTTAACCCTTTTTCGGTCTCGTTGGACTATTGTACGAAAAAGGAACTGAGAGAGTTCTCTTTTAAGTGTTTTTCCAAACTCTATAATCCCGAAAAACCTTCGAGTTTTCTGTCTTTGGACTCGTTAAAGCACAAATTGACAGGCTCATACGGGACCAAACCCTTACTTCTTCTGGTTCGCTAAACAAAGGAAGAGGAACTTACCGAAGGTGAGTTATATCGAGCATGTGTTATCCTCCTCGAGCTCATTAAATCAAAAAGAGGTACTCATCTATCTAGATGGGGGAAAAAATTGAAAGGAGCAAGCCAGGCACTCTCTTGAGAACATCATCCAGCAATTCTTAGAGTCGCCCTTGAACACGGCACTTTGTCACGTTGCACATACCATAATCCGCTGAACCTCTGCACTGAGCCAATCCTCTGAGTTTCCTTTCACTCCTTTGGGTCATCCGACGCAAGTCACAAATACCCACTGCATAGTGTTGGTCCGTGTCATGTTTTGTTGTTGTGCCTCAGTGTTCAAGGGAAGTATTCGCCTTGAGAGTCAGCCATCCCAAATATCTTGTCTCAAAACCTGTGTCAGTCCATGTCCATTTGATCTACCAATTGCATCTCCATGTCCGTTTCGTGTCATTGATGAGGGATACATCAAGGCCCTCCCTCGACGAGTCTATTCCTGTCGACTCCAACACATTATCCGGGAATTAGACTTAGAAACCACATAGTACTTTGGGACCTGCATGCCTCAATGGCAGGCCTCCTCACATTCGACAATGCGTTTACATCATTGACTCCTGATCGAATGATTCCACGGATGTTCGACCTCGGCTCATCTATTCACATTCGCTGGAATGTACTGGGGTACCTTGGGAATCGTTGACACTAATGATGATCTCCCTCGCACTTGTTAACGGTTTACATTATTGACCGGTAATCAAGTGGTTTCTGCCATGTTCGACGTCAAGACATCTATTCACATAGTCAGATTCGTACCATATTGGGATTCGTATGAAGACCCTGGGTTGAACCATCACTTTGATATATGCTTTGCCTAGGTTGCAATGGAGTTTTCTATTGAGCAATGACACATACACTGTTACATAGATCCACTTTGTATTGGTCATGGCTATGTCTTGTCATCTCGTAGATCCACTGTGTATTCTTCATGGCTACGATCAGTTCATGTCATTGGAGTATAGATCCACATTGTATCTTTGGTGGCTATACCTTTTTTATCAATACAATTATGGATCCGCAGTGTATTTCGTGGCGGCCATATCTTACCAAGTCGTGATCGCCCAAGCATAGGTATGCCTGCCTTGGGTTTTGAAATATGTCATGATATTTGTTGGATGATTATGTGCAGCTTCCGTCAGGTTCTCCAAGTCTATACCCTTGCTTGAGAATCTACAAAGTATTTCAGTTATCAGTTGGTATCTTCTAACTTCACACTTTGGGGGGCATTTTGTTACACATCAAAATTGCTCAGCTGGATAAGTGTCACATTGTCCCTCTCAGTTATCATAAGTGTCGCATCTTCCCTACAACTTTCGCAAGTGTCGCAAATGATGTTCAGACATGTTGTCATGACTACGACACTAAGGAGGCACTTATAATATCTCATATGACTGATTTGAAGGAGGAGAACTGATCTACTGAAGTAAAACAAATCTTGACACCTGAAAAGAGCCCAAAAACAAAGGTTTGGAGGGGGAGCGCTCCCCCACTTCAGCTCCAGAAGCGCTGGCGCTCCCCTATCATGCTTTAGGGAGCGTTATAACGCTCCCCAGCCCCCTTTGAAGGAGCGCTCCTCATCTTGAGAGTGTTGGCGCTTCCCCAAGTCTTACCAGGGAGCGCTACAGCACTCTGATACCCCTTCTAAGGGAGCGCTGCCTAATCTGAGGTAGTAGTTTGCCCGTTGAGGAGAATAAGGGGAGGATCTTTCGAGATTAGGAGGCAGTTGTGCTCGAATTCTTGGTTTCATCAAGAGATCCCTGATCTGAGGAGGAGGTTCTCAACTTGTTCTAAACATAACTCAAGAGGTTAAGCTCCTCTCAACCTATATAAACAAGCTCTATGATGGTGAAAAGGGGGAAGAACTGAAGCTATGAAACTTATGATCTTGGAGGAAACTTCCAGTCACAGTGATCAGTGAAGTTGTTGTTATCCAGATTGTGGGACTTTCAGGCAAGGGTTAGACGAAGAGGACTTGACGAAGCTGTCGCATTCGCATCTACGATTGTAAGTACTGTTGTCGTTATTCTCATCAATATGAAACGCTTGGTCTGTTTCTTTCTAGTTTGTGTCTAATATCACGTGAACTTATCACTAGTTGATAGATCTGTTTTCAAGCTAGTATCAATAGAGTAGGAAGCGGTTGTATCTTGCTTTGTCCACATAATCCAGCGAGCAGCAAAAGGATTGGAGCACAACTCGGAGCGTGCAGGGACAAACGTCGGTTAAAAGGTACCTATGTCATCCTTCCTTCTCATGTGTTAGTTTAGATAGATTTGAAAGGAAGGCAGTGTCCATGATAAGCACTTTTCTATCTAGGGTTAAGGTCAAGCTCTAGAGGTGATCTACCTATCCGCAGGGAGATTTTCCTACAACAATTTTGGACCATTGGATCGAGAAAGATCGTGAGCCATTGATCTTATCCCATCGCAAAAGTAGGGATCGGGAGTTGGACGAGCGAAGGAGACTGCTCTCCAAAACCTCGATACGTGAAATCCCGACATCACGTTTCACGAAATCCTGAGAGGATTGTGAGTCGTCCATCTCAAAGGACAGGTGGCAGCAGATCCAAGTGCCATCATTTCGGCATTTCGAAGTTCGGGATATCAGAGGTATTGTTGACGAAAGGTCACGACACTCCATGACGAAAGTCCCGAAATCCCGAAAAGATGACAGTCATCCATTTGTTCGGACACGTGGCGAACATCGAGGAAACCATCGACATTTCAGCTACCAGGGTTTCAAGTTGACAGAGGAGTTGGAGTCACAAGTCGCGAAATCACGAAACGACAAGGACCGTCCATCTTTTGGGGACGCGTGGCATCAATCCAGGATCTCGGGAAATTTTTCGAAAAAGAGATTTCGGCAAAATCGGCAATTTGGACTTCGTGTTTTGGAAGCGCAGCGTGATGAGGAATCATGAGTCGTGACATATCGATTCGCGAAATCCTGATAGGATCTGGACTGTCAGATCATCAGCAGATCTGGACCGTTGATTGTCCAATAGGCACATTTTGGCATTTCGGTATTTAAAGTCTCGACAGCACGAAAGTAAGACATCGGGACTCGGCATTTTGGGAATCGGCTTTTTGGAAGTCAAGAGACCAAAAGGTCGCGTGTTTGAGTCACGAAAACAAAACTCGCGAAGTCGAAACTCGCGAAATTTTGAATCACAGAGTTCCGAAGTCACTGCAAATTACACGCGGGAGACAGGTAAGTACGAACTTTTCTTTCTGTTTTTCTTGCTAAATTCCTTAAAATATGGCATCATCTAGCAATTTAGGACCAACTCAGGGTCTGATTCTTCTTGGAAAGAACTATGAGTTCTAGTCTTTTCGGATGAGATCGTTCTTGCAAGCACAAGAGTGTTGGGATCCAGTGGATCATGGATATGTGGAACCAGATCCAGCAGACCTGTCTGCCATGACTAATCAGCAGAAAATTGCTCAGGCAACTCAGAGAAACAGAGAAAATAAAGCTAAGTTTTGGATTCAAAATTCTGTGGATGACTCGATTTTTTCAAAAATCACAGGCGCTAGTACTTCAAAACAGGCCTGGGACATTCTTAAATATTCCTACCAAGGAAATGACAGGGTCAAAACAGTTAAACTGCAGACCTTGAGGACGCAATTCGAGACTCTAAGGATGACAGAGTCCGAAAATGTGCATCAGTTCATGACCAGAGTCATGGGCATCGTAAACCAGATCAGACTGACTGGTGAAACCATCACTGATCAACGAATTGTTGAGAAAATCCTCAAAAGTTTACCAAAGAAATTTGAAATGGTTGTAACAGCAATCCTTGAATCCAAGGATCTGTCAAGTTTTTCAACAGATGAATTAATTGGTTCTCTGGTGACACATGAGACCAGACTGCATCTCACAGATGAGTCAATCTCCAATGCTTTCAAAACTCAATTCACCTTCAGCAGAGGGAGAGGCAGAGGAAGAAGCAGAGGTCACCAAGGAAGAGGGAGAAATCAAAGTAACCCTCACTCCAGTGGAGGTAATAGACAACAGTATCCGAATCAAAATTTCCAAGGTCAAAGACAACAGCAACAAAATCAACATCAGAATTTCCAGCCTCAAAGAGGCAGAGGGAGAAGATCAAATGAGAAATCAAGCATAGAATGCTATTACTGCAAAAAGTATGGGCATTATGAATCTGAATGCAGGAAGAAGCAAACAGATCAGCTCTCAGGCAGAGCACATGTGTCAAATCATACGGGAGAAAACTTAGCAGGTATGTTTCTTTCGTGCCACAAGACTGAAGAACAACCTAAAGATCTCTGTTTGTTGGACAGTGGATGCAACAATCACATGACAGGTAACAAAGATTTACTTTCATGCATTGATTCTTCACTCTCATCTGATATTACACTTGGAAATGATTCTTTAGTCAAAGTTCAAGGAAAATGAACTGTTCATATTCTTACTAAACAAAATGTAAAGAAAGACATAAACAATGTCTATCATGTTCCAGATCTGAAATATAATTCGTTAAGTGTAGGACAACTCATTGAACATGGCTATAAGGTACTTTTTGAGGGAACATCTTGCAAGATATATGACAAAATCTCAAGCAGAAAATTAATTTCTGAAATCCTTATGACTCTAAATAGGATGTTTCCCCTTACCCTTAGAACTGCAAATCTGATTCAACCATATGCACACAGGGCATCAACCCTGAATGAAACTATGGTTTGGCATACAAGATTTGGACATCTACCATTTCAGAGTCTAAGTCTTCTTCAGAAGAACTCCATGGTCAAAGGTCTTCCTATATTTAAAGAGCAAATTCCCCCATGTGAGTCTTGCATACTTGGAAAACATAAGAGGACCAGTTTTCCACAGTCTTCCAATCAAGCCAAACAACATCTTGAACTTGTTCACACTGACCTATGTGAACCAATGCAAACAGAGTCAATAGGTGGTAGCTTTTACTTTCTAACGTTTATTGATGATTTCAGCAAAAAAATATGGATCTATTTTCTCAGACACAAGTCTGAAACTTTTGCAAAATTCAAAGAATTCAAGGCAGAAGCTGAAAAACAGAATCGCAAATATATCCAAGCACTCAGGTCAGATGGAGGAGGAGAATACAACTCCAGAGAATTTGCAAATTTCTGCAAATCACAAGGCATTATCATGCAAACAACAGCCAGGTATACTCCACAACAGAATGGAGGGCTAATCTCCTCCCTGGCGAAACCCGAGTGAGTATTAGAATCCGGATCCTAAAACGCCGCGGTCAAGTCCGACTTGCATAGCTTGAAGGCGAAGCTCAACTCAGGAATCTCAAAATACTCATCGTCTAGCTTCACGCTCTTCTGTGGCGTGTTGAGTAAAGATGGAGTGAAAGACAGACATGCTAAATGCTTCAGCCGACCCTGAACTTGGCTCCGGAGTGGTGAACCCATCTTGTAAAGAGGTCGTTGATGATGCATGATACTGGAGGAAGACGGGAACAACAATTTGGAGCCTCCTGGATATCATTACTACTCATCTGTTGCTACTCTGACCATTCTTCGAAAGAACCAGCCAGCTTGTGGGATGAAGCTATGAGTATGCAGACGACGTGAGCAGGAGCGCTGTCCGTGCTATCGATTCCCAGGGGCACTCTGTCGATGGGAGGCAAGGGTAGAGACATAAACCGGATGTCCAGATTCGAACCCTCGACCTGCAGGTGGAGACGTTTGGCGTTCCCTGGAGTCGTTATAATCGAAACCGCGAGGCCCTGAGAGGCGAGCAGCTTGGCCAGTTCCAGAAAAGGAATTAGATTTGCCTTGCGCCATAGATGGAATAACCACTACATGGGGTTTGTTTTCTCCCATTATCGACCCCGATCAGTCGAATTGCAATTCTTCAATTCTTCCATCTCGTGTTATTCGTCATTTCCGTTTCTCAGTCGTCCGTTTTCTTTTCGCCATCCGTTTCCTTTTTGGTCTGCCATTTCTCTGTGGGAGTAGCATGGTGATGGATGTATGGGTAAATGGGAGGGCTTCATTTCAAATTTGAATTTCCCTCCGTTTGGGAAGCATCAGAAGCCGCGAAACCAAGTGTTTATTTTCGATTCTGCAGATCTTCCAGCAGTTGACTGGTATCAATGCCATTATGTTCTATGCTCTCGTGCTCTTCCATACTACTTGGACGTCTTCCATACTACTTGGACGACAAAATTGGTCGAAGAATGCTTCTTCAAGAAGCAGGAGTACAAATATTTTTTTGACAGGCTATCCCAATTTCCATTTCATTGCTTTGTAAAATTGGTCGAAGAATGCTTCTTCTCTAAGCAGGAGTACAAATGTTTTATTCACAGGTTATCCCAATTTCCATTTCATTGCTTTGTCTATTCATTTCGATACCGAATTCGTCAAACATAATTGTCATACAGTATGAATATTGTTTGGAATTGCAGGTGGTTATAGGAGTCCTTTTGGCAATGGGATTGAAGGAGGGAGAGGAGCTTTCTCAAACCACGGCCATTGTGATAGTATTGATGGTGTGTGTTTTCGTGGCAGGCTTTGCATGGTCATGGGGACCTCTAGGATGGTTGATTCCCAGCGAAATATTTCCTCTGGAAACAAGATCCGCTGGACAGAGCGTGATCGTATGCGTGAATATCCTCTTCACTTTTGTTGTTGCACAGGCGTTTATGTCAATGCTTTTCAATTTCAAATTCGAGATCTTCCTCTTCTTTGTTGGTTGGGTGTTCATTATGTCGCTCTTTGTGTTGTTTCTCGTTCCGGAGACGAAGAATGTAGGTAGCATATTTAGCTTACTCCTTCCTTATATGCATGAACTCAACCAACATGAATTGCCTCTCCATGATAGGAACTAGTGCTTTCTTTTCTGCATGCGAGCAAGAGAATACATCATATTTTGTTGCCCTTGCTTCTGCATACTTTCGAACAACTGCTAACATCAAGAAAATGAAGGAGAAAAAATTGAAGTTTTGCTACACGGTAACATCACAACGATACCGTACTCTTGAAACCTTGAATCCTGTACATCTTATTGTCATAATGTGAATAACCATTGCATGGACTAAAGCTTTTGTGTACATGGCAGTATGTTGGACTGTAGAACTCACTTTTAGCCTAAACTACCAGAAACTGTCCTGGGAAACTGCTCAGCAGGGATACTCCAGGGAACCCGAGTGAAGGATGATATATTCTTCTGGGATATGGCACGCTCAATATCATAAAAAACCGAGAGCGGCATCAGCAAAAATAAGCACTTTTCCGAGTTACCAATAGTAACTATGCTCGCAGGACAGGTGATAACTAGGCTTCCCTCAATTCGAAAGTTGACAATGTTGTTTTTAAAAGAGATATTTCAGTATTTTTGGTGAATGACTCTGAGGTTTGCACTTTTTTTTTATTTCTCTTAATAAATCAGGAGTTAAGAGGGATTTATACTAGTCAATATTTTGGATTGAGTCATATTGGTGATATTTTGGATGGGTTCATATTGGTGAATGCAGTTGATCAAGCATCCTAGTCTAGCTCCAGGCTCTTCTAAGAGATCTGGGTTGTTTACAACGTATTTTGGGGAACCAACAGATCCAAAATGGAAGAATGCATAATCTCTTAATGTGGCTGGCAGCTTAGGGCCTTTGGCAAGTATGCATTCAGTGGGTCCTTGCTTCTGTGCATGCGAGTCTATGATTGAAGGGCCAGATGGGCCAGAGCTATGCATCTCCTTTACATTTTCTACGCCTGTTTACAACAGAGATCAAATGCACTCCTTTTCCACCTCTATTCTTGAATTGCTGTCCTCAGAATCTTCAAAATCTCGCTGAAATCTCTGACACTCTGTCCAAACCAGAAAAATAATGACATGCCGAAGACCCCGATCTGGTCTTTGTGGTGAGGGGAACATGTCCACAGGTAAATGATTTCGAGTTCCGTTGGATCATGTTCATGTCAATTCAAGTATATGGCCCATCTTATGTCCCGTTTCTTCTTATGTGATCATTGTTGATAGAGAGCTTATATACAAATAAATATGTTTTTGGCTTAGTTGACGACAATTTTGCCTTCTATTTGTTTAGGCATGAAGAGTTTAGAACTTCCCAACATTCCTTGCAACAATATTTTGAGTTGACAAACAAAAATAGCAAACAGTAAGGAAAATAAAGATTCTTTGGATGCTATAACAGTAAAAGATCTCAAGTATTTATGGTTTTTCGTGCTTTGAATGCCTTACACCATAAATATAAGTCGTCTTGATGGGACAATAACAAAAGGAGGCATGTATGTGCTTGCACTAGTGAGACATATAAGCAAGCTTAAAGTGGAAAACTACTCAATAGCATATAAAGAGGAGTATTTCACCAAGAGAGGTGGATAAGTTGACGATGCTACAATGATCAGATCTTCTTTTTTTTCCAAATATTTTCATCTTAATGTGTAATAATATTTAGGAATTCATTGGATGAAAGCATATTTAGATTGTATAATTTGTTTGAAAGTATATTTCTCCTCTTATATTTTGTTTAATAGAGGACTAATGGATGGGTGTGACCCTTTGACAAGATTCTACCTATACATATTACCGATCCAAATTCACTCCAACCAACCTTATGTAAGACGTGCACATCCAAATTCACCTACATGTGAGATGAGAGTTCAAGTACACATACATAGATTATGAATCTAAGTCCACCTCAACCAATTGTCATGTAAAACATATACATAGATTATGAATCCAAGTCCACCTCTCTAGCCCACCCCCATGTGAGAGGGGAAATTGAATACACATACATATTCAAACCCAAGTGCACCTCCATGTGAGATGTGCACTCCCAAGCCCATCCCCGTGCATTACATATTATATAGCCAAGATCATCCCCAATGTATTACGGACTTGAGCCCACCCATGTGAGATACATATTGCACATCCAATCCCACCACCATGTGAGATACATATTGCAAACCCAAGCCCACCTCATGTGCAATGCATATTATCCAAGCCCATCTCTTATGAAATACATATTAAGTTATCAACTTAAGAAAAAAAAATCTTAGCTAAACATATTCACATGTGAACATTACCTTTCCATTAAGAAACTTTATATGATTATGTAATTTATATCTAGCATGCATATCATTTACAAAATAAGGTGTCTTTTATAAATTCCATATGACTTAACATCTAAGTAAAATATTTACATTATATTTATAACATGGTCCATGAACAAAATAAGGTCATTACATAAGCCCACTCTCATGGGAGATGAAAACCTATGTGCACCTATTATAAACACAGACCCACCCTCAAGTGATATGAGAACCTACATGCATATATAACATATTATGGAGCTAAGCTCACCTCTATGTGAGATGAAACCCATATGCATACATATTATGGACCTAATCCCACCACCATGTGAGATGAGAAACTATGTGAAAACATATTATAGACTTGATCCTATACTTTTATGAGATGAGAACCTACATGCACATATTACAAATCCAAATGTGAACCTACCCCATTTGAGATTGGAATTTATTACCAAATATTACATCCCAATCCAACCCCCCACATGAGATGAGAATTTTCATACACAGTAATTATGGACCTAAGCCCTATTGAAATAATGTAACTGCAAAGTGTATTCTTATTATTATTTGATATACTATTCATTGGATCAATCCCCATCGTGGATTGATCATGTCGGCTACTTTAAAAGGATCAAATCTCATTTTGCGGATTGGTCATATTGTAATTGTAAAAGGCAAAAGAAGAAGTCGGCCCCAGAATATATCAAAAAGGCCTCGAAACATAATAAAGGTGGTTATAACCACCCAGTTGGAAAAGTCGGCCCTGCCAGTGAAGAGACACTTCACATGTGCCAGTCTTGTATAAATAAGGAGGCTAGCGCCTCACTTAGACACACAACTCACTTGCTCATTAAGAGACAAGTTTCGGATCTACAGTTAGAGGAGAAGGAGAGAGAGTGGTGCATATTTTGGAGAGGATCTTCTATATTAGCTTGAGTTATCTCTTGACATTGTATTGGCCATCTATAATACATAAGTTTTGCTGGGTTTTCTTCCCCTAGAAGGTTTCCCAGGATAAATGTTGTGTCTCTTGTGATTGTGTATTTCTCAGTGATCTTGCCTTTATGTTGTTATCTATTGAAATGAAAACAACTATAATAATGGCATAAACATTAGCATGGTATCAGAGCCAAGATAAACAGAGCATATTTCATAAGAGAAAAGTGAAAAATGTCACTGTTGTCGTACATGAAAATTAGGGCTTTTTGTTGGAAAGGTATTTCAGCCCTAAAACCACCTAGAAAAGTGTGACCTCCCCCAAGGATCATTTTGGCACCTTCAACGCACATTTTCAGTGGCTAGATCTCCCGGAAAGTGAAACCCTAGTTTCACAAAGTACCAGAAAACCAGAAGCACAGGTCCAGAAATCCGCAGATCAAGTTTGAGGGGGTAAAAGTTGGATTTTCGAAATTCTGACTACACCAGCATACTTGCCTCAACTCAGCGCATATATTCCCTGGATCAGAATTTCAAAATTTGAAGTTTGAAAAATTAGGGTTTCCTCATAAAACCCTAAGTTGCAGTTTCAAAACCAGTTGTAGTTGCAGTTTCAAAACCAGTTGCGGTTGCAGTTTCAGAACCAGTTGCAGTTGCAGCCGTAGAACCAATTGCAATCGCCCTTGAAGTTTTTAAGAGTTGGTAATGATTACCATTACTGCTAGATGGAGACACTACCTGCAAATGCTATCAGAGGTATGTACTCACATATCTTTAAATGGTTAAAATTTAAAGAGTATTTGTAGGAGAAGGGATCTCTTGCCATAGATCCAGAAGGATCTCAAGATCCAACACATTCAAAGGAATGATGCAACCCAGGTGTGATTATTCTGATATGCATCTATTTGTTATGACATTATCTTGATCAGTGTTGCATGCTAAAGCTATGATCAAATTATTAGATGGATTAAAGTAGAGATCATAGAGTTTATTATCTAACCTAACATTTTGTTAAGAGAGCATATTGTCCTAGTACAAAAGACTGTTAGGATATTTAGACACTTAGGAGTTAGTTAAGATCTACTTGGTCTAATATGTCGTTAGGTAAAAGTGTGTTTCTTTAGTATGCATTAGTATGCATTTGTAGTTAGGAAATCTGACGGTCACGATATGTTCCCGACATAGAGTGATCTGATGGTTCATACTCTCCTCAATCTTAATGGCCATTGATCCATGGCTTAACACC